>JAJMFV010000276.1:0-173204 GCA_030568425.1 Ambrosiozyma llanquihuensis | reverse complement strand
ACTACAACATTGGGCATAATAGCATCAATAATCATCCTATTCTTATACTCATATGATTCATCAATCTTATCACTTTCAAACAATTTAAATTATGATACAAAGGATATAAAATCAATTTCATATGAACTTATCCAAAAAAACTATGAAAATTTGAAAAGTTCAACTAATTACTATAACGTTGAATGGTCAGACTATGCATATGTTACATATGCCACCAATGTCGACTACTTAAAATCAGCAATCTTGATGGCCAAGACTTTGAAAGTTGACTTGAAAACTGAAGTTGATGTGGTTATACTATTCGCCAACACTTCAAATGATGAATTCACATCAGGTTTCCAATCCTCATTATTGGATCATGCTAAATCATTGGGTATCAAAGTTATCAATGTTGATCTATTGAATTTCGAATCAGAAGAACCTTCATGGCAGAATGGATATACCAAATTCCATGTTTTCCAACTGACCCAATACAAGAGAATCATCTACATTGATTCCGACTGTATGGTTTATAAATTGATGGATGAGTTGTTCTTCTTGCCAGAAGGTATGATCTATGCTCCTACTCATTACATCACATTCAGAGACTTGCAACTTAAATCAAAGAAACTTGATTCATCAACACCAATCAGAACAGCAGGTAAGAGAATGGAAGAAATCACAAATGTTTTCAAGAAATCCAAAAATGATAAAGGCTTGATAGACAATTGGAAACTATACAACAATTTACCATCATTGAAACAAAGTATCGAAACACTACATAAAAACAAATTGAAATTCGAACTAACTAACTATTTCTATGTCTTACAACCAGACATGAAAATCTTCCAAAACTTGTTAAAAAGCTGTGAAAATAAAAAACCAACCGAATACGATATGGATGTGTTTAACAACATGATCAACATCCCTTCAAAATTAAACAAGAACCAATACTACACCGAAGAAGAACCTAAATCAGCAAAACCTTTTATATCGGTGATACCACATAATCCATATGCTTTAGTCTCTGGGGAATTCAAATTCTTTAAAGAATCACACGAGTGTTTCTTAGCAGATGCAGAAGACTTGGTTAAGATTGCTCAACTATCTCATATTGCAAAAGACGATACAAACATAGCATTGGAATCATTACCATATTACGATTTCAGAAACAAAAGGTTATTAGGAAGTAAAGATTCACAGTTTAATTATGGTTGGAATTCAAAATCTTTTTACGATAATGCCAATTCAATTCATTTTTCAGATCATCCAGTTCCAAAACCATGGGTTTCATATAGAAAGAAAATGATGGATGATTTGAAAATTGAATATGATGAGGTTTGTTCTGTTTTGAAAGATAATATCAATGGTGAAGGTTGTTTTGGTATTGATACTTGGTTCAAAGTTTATGATGATTGGGATGAAGGAATCAAACATCTTTATGAATAGTGCAGTTTATATTTACTCTAATTAGACCCCCCCTCAATTTGCTTACCTAAAACATGACATAATCGGATCAACAGCTTACGTAACTAATCGATCACGTGATACTTCTCCGAAATGCAAGTCAGTGCACGGGTGTGTCTGGATCAATCTCCAAGTTGTGCAGCGCGCGCCTCCGAACACGGAAAATTGTGTTTTGCGAGCGTCTCAAATAATTCGGACTCGATCTCGGCGCACAGCTGGGAACAGGCAGCAGCCATACTGAAAGGGTGTATATACTATACGGGGAAAACATGTTGATGGGATACCATGGTGGATGGATTGAACAAGACAACAGTTATTACTACATGGCAATTGAACAGGGTTAGAGGGTATGCAAGTAGCAAGTAGCAAGTAGCAAGTAGCAAGCAATCAGTAGTTCCAACCGGTAGTGGTAATGCTCTTTGTAGAATGTGTAAAATGGCTCCTTGGTTCCTTGATTCAACCCCGGAGAATTTGTGTTTGCGGAGTGGAGGAGAGATCAGGTGCTGCGTTGGTTGTATGGTTATTTGAGCTACTACAAGATACGAGGTAACCCTTGACAATTTAGCTACGTCAGGTACCAGCATCAAGAGGGAGGATGCTGCTGCTGGTGTTGAAGGAGAAGATGAAGTTGAGGTTGAAGACAACAGCTCCAGAACACCACCTCCACCACCCCAAATACCCTCCAGACAGCTCCAGACGCTCCAGACAGGCTGGTGCTCTCATTGGCCGGAGCGCTCGCGAGAGACAGCCCCCGTGGACGGGCCCCACCGCGCGCTGCTTTAGCGTGGCCCAAGCTCCAGCGCACGCTTCGGTGAACCTCCTTCTTCTCAGCTCGCAACTATATTAAGATTCAGAAACCCCGGCAATTTTTTTTCCTTTTGGTCAAAACTTGCAATCTTGATACAGTCACTTACCTTACATTACATTGTATATATACGTCACTACATCCTCCTCCCTCTTCCCACACCCCTCCCCCCTCTTCTCCATCTCTCCTCTTCTTTTATGATGTTCAGACAACTCTCCAAATTCAACACCAAATCTACATCTGCTCTTTCAATGGTGAGAAACTACGCTTCTGAAGCTAAATTCTCTGGTCAATACGTCGGTACCAAAAACGCCAAAGGTAACTATACCGTCACTTTAATCGAAGGTGATGGTATCGGTCCAGAAATCGCTGACTCAGTCAAGAGAATCTATGCTGCTGCCAAGATCCCAATTGAATGGGACCCAGTTGATGTTACTCCATCCTTGATCAACGGTAAGACAACCTTACCTCAACCTGCCATCGATTCAATTAACAAGCATACAATTGCTTTGAAAGGTCCTTTAGCAACCCCAATCGGTAAAGGTCATCAATCCATGAACTTGACCTTAAGAAGAACTTTCAACTTGTACGCCAATGTTAGACCATGTAAATCTATCGAAGGTTACAAGACCCCATACTCAGGTGTCGACACCGTCTTGATTAGAGAAAACACCGAAGGTGAATACTCTGGTATCGAGCATGAAATCGTCCCAGGTGTTGTTCAATCCATTAAATTGATCACCAAAAAGGCTTCTGAAAGATGTATCAGATATGCTTTTGAATACGCTAAATCTTCAGGTAGACATGAAGTTTTGGTTGTCCACAAGGCTTCCATCATGAAATTATCTGATGGTTTGTTCGTTTCCACTGCTAAAGAAGTTGGTTTAGAATACCCAGATATCAAGTTATCTTATGAATTATTAGACAACACCTCTTTGAAATTGACTGCTGATCCATCAGATTACAAGAAATTGGTTATGGTTATGCCAAACTTGTACGGTGATATCATGTCCGATTTATCATCCGGTTTGATCGGTGGTTTAGGTTTGACTCCTTCAGGTAACATGGGTGAAAAAGTTGCCATTTTCGAAGCTGTCCATGGTTCCGCTCCAGATATTGCCGGTAAAGGTTTAGCCAACCCAACCGCTTTGTTATTATCATCATGTATGATGTTGAGACACATGACTTTATACGCTGAGGCAGATAAGATTGAAACCGCTGTCTTGAATACCATTGCATCTGGTGCTGACAACAGAACTGGTGACTTAAGAGGTTCTGCTTCAACTTCCCATTTCACCGATGAAGTTATCAAGAGATTATAAATTTGTTTAGAATTACAGAATTAAAACTACTATTACAACTGCCATCATTTTTTCAATATACAATGCATGAGAGAGGTAAATACACTTCTCTTTCGCCTTTTTAAACTAGTTCAAATCCTTTTATAATTTTTTCTAGAAACATCATGTTTTCTTCAAACAAAAATATACATTCATATTATCTCATATATTTATAGGCTGATTCAAAGTTTTTTTACTGTTATTTTGGAAAACTATCATCCGCCTCTTTTTTTTTCTTCCTTTCTATATATCATCTACATATTGCTAGTATCAAACTCGATTTTACAATTATTGAATAAGTATCTTGAATTTGTAAGGGTGTAATGGTAGTTCTACCTTGTTATGGCTCGCTGCCCTCTCACTTCACTTGAGATCAGATCAGCTCTGGCCGGGGATCAAATATGCAACCGGCTCCGAAACACAGAATGCGACTCTCGGACTTCAACGTCGAACCGGCGCGTCGATGGGCGCGCGTCCAATTGAGGTTTCAATCTATTTCTCCAAACCGTCTCCAAATCACATACTATTCTAGCAACGACAATAGTATTATCAATTGCCATACCACGATAAGAAAAGAACAATAACTGGTGCCATCAACACAAAGCATACGATACAACCAGATTTGAAACCACAAGAAGATAACACAATTGCAATTGCAATTCCCAATCCACCCTACTTGTCAATGTCATCATCTGAAATAAGGTCCCGTATATGGAACGGATTCATACCAACGGTATTTTCAATAACACCAGCAATAACACCTGAGATAGATGATACGATAGAATATTACACCGTACTAAATAGAAACTCATACATACATTTCGAGTTGGATTCAATGTTGAGTTATATTAAACTACACTCAAAACACAACAAATTGGACTTGTATCTTGATGAGTTATGGTTTGAAGTTGATGGTGTGCCTTTGAAATGGAATTTGCCAGTTGGTTTACAATACGATTCAACATCCACTGTTTTAGACATTGATGGTGATGATGCTGGTACTGGAGTTGATAAGAGTGATACCGTGTGGAAAATTTCTGTTAGATATAAGTCATACCCGAAAGAATATATAATACCCATTGAGATCATCAAAGATGTTGATTCTTTCTTGCAGACATATTGGATCAATCAATTGAAAGAGGCATGTTTTATAATAAATGGGTCATCTAAAAAATTTGTTAGTTTTTCAAATTTAGAAACTGTTGATTTTTACAAGAGTTGTAAATCCTTAAATGAATTAGAATTTGAAACAAATTTCAGAAGATTAATTCCATCAAATATTTCAGAGTTGAAAAATCTTCCCATTAAGTTATATCTACCGTTATTAAATCGAACAATTCAGCCAAGTTTGAAGAACTTGAATAGAAAGTTAACTTTGGGTAAACTGCTACAAGAATTAATTCCTGATCTTTTCCCTTCAAATTTGATGTATACCATAGCACATCCAATTAGCCATGGTGTGATATTACCAATAAATTCACCAGTGATTGATCTATATCTGATATTAAAATATTTTGATGGTTTCCTACATATCTCTATTAAAATGATATCCAATACAAAAAATTTCAGAATGTGAGTATCAAACTATCTATCGATCTATTGTGATAATGGAAATTCAAAAACTGCTTGAACCCAATTTCTATACATCTTCAATTGTTTCTTTCTATTCACCAACAATCTCTTATCATTTGCTATTTTAATAATCTTGAATCTTTCTCCAAAGATTGTATTCAATTCATCTTCAGTGAAAAAATAAACCCTTGTACCATCTCCTCTAACATAAAAATTATCTTCAAGATATCTATTTTTCTTGAATCTAACCTGAGCCAAATCGTACCTTCCATAATCTCTGAATAGTATTTTCCCTCCTGGTTTCATTATCTTACTCAAATTCAAAATAGCCTGTTTCCATTGATCTGGTGATAGTGCACTGAACACAAAAACCATCACTGCTATATCAACACTATTAGGTTCAACATCTTCAGGTAATTCTCCTTCAACATTAGCCAAATCCCAAACAGAGGCATGGCATCTTCCTATATAATCTTGTGCTTGATATTCTGGTTTTTCTTTTATTAGATCAATCGCAACTTTCGAATAATCTGATCCATGTATAATTAATTCTTCATTTTCATTATTTTCAATGATTGGAAACATGGTATTACCCACACCACAACCAATTTCAAGAATCACAGATTTCCCAGCATTTGGCTTAGTCAATTCAAAAATTGATGGAAATTCAATCTGTAACCATTTACGATCTTTAAAGAAATTCAACTTGTTGTTCTTATAAAAGATATTCCAAAATTTAGCAGGGGTCTTGTTGTACACGTTCTTATCAAACTCACTCACTGCATTTTCCTGCTGTATCTTAATCTTATTATCAAACTCTTCAATCTGTTCATCATCCCAATCCACATTATCCCATGCATTGAATTCAAACACCTTGGATTCATCAGTCAGATACCTTTGACCGAAATCAAAAGGAGAGTCCCTTCCCAAACGAGACTCCAAAGGAGGTTTGACCGCTGATAGTGGCTCATCAACCATATTCAGTTCTTGTTCCTGACCAGCCATTCTTTTTGCTTGTTGCTTAGTATGCAAGTATGCAAGTGTCTCCTGTGCCTGCAACACCGTACAAAACAGTCGGTTTCAAAAGAAACTCAAAAATTTTCCCTCTTCCGAAAGATCACGGCTGTGCGCGGCGTGGGCGGCGATCTGGTGAAATTGTGTGGAACGATGAGCACTGGAAGATTCATTGTGGTTGTGGTGATCGTGATCTGTAACGGTGGGTAGTTTTACTGCTGATTTGTCTGACGTGTTGTTGTCTTGCTACTGTTTTGTAGGGGAAAGTGGTTGAACTGTGTATGTGACGTACTGTATTGCTTTATCGGACACTTTTGCATTAGATTAACACCAGTAGCCTCATAGACAACTTAAGCGGGTGGGAACTGGGTTAGAATACCAACTTGGAACAAATGAAACTTCGCCAAAACCTTTAGCACTACAGAAGATGTATTATTACTAGCCCATAGCACATGCTGACCTGTAATTGGCCCAATGGTGCTCAAGAGTGTAGTGGTTACGGTGCTTTAAATCCAAAAGAACACGGCAAGCGTGTGCGGCTCGAAGCACTCTAGCCCGATTAGGCAATATCGCAAAGTCAGCCATCTTATCTCCATCACTTCTCCATGTTTCTTCTCCCGTCCACGTCACACCTGCTACTAAATGCGTGTTCTAACCTTGCTACTGACAGTATTAATAGTATTAGTCACGGGGCTTGTTAGCACTATGGCAAGCATTCCAAACTTATAAATACTTTGGTCTCTCCTAGATATTTCTATTTTGCTTCTAAGCAGTGGTAATTGCATACATACACTATTAGTCCTTTATAAAGAGTGTTATTTATATTTTCCTTCTTAGTAGTCCATTCTTTTCAAATAACCCAGTCTTTGCACTCATCATGAGAAAGTTCAAAGGTGACAGGATAGACATGGAGAAGGATTTCTCACCTACTATAAACTACGGGTTTGACCTAGAAGAATTCTCGCCTCTTCCCAAGAGCAAGATGTCAAATGAAAAAGATATCATACTGAAAATTAAAAAGAGACAATCATCCAGAGATCAAATACCAATTTTACAAAATACACAACGTGCCGCATCTGAATATACCCGTCCAAAATTTCCACAACAGAAGCCGAGATCCGTTTCGTTTCAAGAAGCACAGCTTAGAAATCACAGGCGTATTTCTTCTTATGAACAAAGACAACAGAATCTTGAAGAAATTATTGAAAGGGAAAGACTAAAGAGAGAAAAGAGATTAACATTTTCTGGAATTACCAAAGATCTTACGAATGTGGTTGCTTCAAGATACAATTCAGTAAAGGAGGATATTAATACCAGAAATGTTTCTTCTCCAGCGTTAATGACACCCCCACAATCACCAGAACCGCATATTGATACACATAAGAGAGTCAAGTCTGCTGTTTTGAAGTTTCTTCCATCCAACTCCAATGGATACCTCGCAACTCCTCCTTCATCTCCAGAACAAACTCCTGGTCTAATAATCCAGAGAAAACCATACCATAAATCACTGCCTAGCGTACCAAATGAAATGCCCGACTCTGATAACAATCATGATTATGAACAATCTTCTCCCGTTGGAGAGAGTATTATGACAGATAAAGTGCCGCTCCCAATGAGAGCACCAAATCCACCTAACGCAATTACAGCTCCACATAAGAAATTTACGTCTCCTTTCTTGAAAATGTCACCGAGCCATGAAAACAATACCACTGCTTCATATGATTCATCTAGCGTATCAGGTACGCCAGAAGCCCACCCATATGTCAAATCCCTACCAAAGATTCCACATACCAAATCCGAAACGCCAGATAAGGTGCACTTGGACCATCATCGACCTGCTCTGATGAAACCATTTCATGAACATCAGCAAGGTTCTCAACAGCAAGTTTATAAAAACTCACAAATGCCAGGATCACCCCATTCAGGTTATCAATTTTCATTTTCTGACTACCATACTTCAGCTTCAATCAAACACTCTTCCGGTTCTCCTTATGGAAACCCAGACTGTGCAGGGTTATCAAGCTCAAGCTCCCTGGTTTCTAAGATTATCAAGGTTTACGCTAATCCATATGAGGACGATATAGTCTCCATGAGTACCAATTCATCCAAAGCTAAATCCCAATCTTTATTCTCAAACAAATCAGGAAATCAATCAAGTTATATGGATGCAACCAGAACATCACATGCATCTGATTCCATCATGGATTCTTCCGTTTCATTTAATGATGATGACCTCATATCCATCCAGCCATCAATTGCAAAGATACCACTAGTGCAAAAATTCAACCCGGCTAAACCCCTCCCTGGCCTGCCAATCAACAGATTCAACCAGTCTAGCATTCGAACATTCAACAACTGCAAAGCTCAAATCATCGACTCTTCAATCCCACCAACGTTGCCAAGACATAGCGACGTGACTAAATCAACGAGAGAGGATTACGAGTCGGTGCTGGAACTGTATTACAATGATAAATGCCACTCTCTTGCTGGACCAAGCAATAAGAAAATTGAGATTCCTGTGGATACGAACATTTTCACAAGACAACAGTCAGTTGGGTTGGGTCAGAAACAAAGAAAAAAGAAGAGTAGTAATGACAAGTACAATGGTGTGGCACCTAATGGATTTTACGAAAAGAAGGAAGAGCAAAGATCGTCTTCTTTGCAGTATTTGAAAAGTGTGGGAATTGAACCGTTTATGTTGAACGGTTATCAGGATTCGGTTCCTTTGAGGGTTAAAAATTAAAAATGTGTTTTTCTTTTGTTTATTTCAGTGTTTGTTTATATATATATATGGTTTTTATTTAATTTGGGATCTTCATCATTTTATGTCATCGTGTAGTTGTGTGTTATGGTTATTCACCCTAGGAATGAATGTTTTTTGGTCGACCAAGCATCAAAGCAAGTAAAACTTTACTTAGATGGTCAACACTTTATTCTTTCTAAAGTAGCATTTTTTTGTTTTTATATTTTTGACTTAGATAACAGCTATAGTTATACTATCAGTTCAGTTCAATTATCTATCAAACTGTAAATTTGAGACATTTGTTCAAATATATGACGAAATAATACATATATATCTAATCACTGCTTCTGAAGCGCACTGATATCTTTAATTCCCAATCTAGCACTCTTGAACCTACTGACTCTCACTTCTTCAATTGGTTCAAATTCTAACTCCTCTTTAGACTTCTTGTATGATCCGTTATACTTCAAAATCATTCTGTTTCTCATCTTCAAGTAGTCAGTGCTAACGCCAGCAGCTATTGCCTCATCTGAATACTCAACAGCGAGATCATCATCATGAATCAATCCTTCGTTGAACTCGGTAGTGTCATGTTCAACGATTGTGTCCTCCATCACCTTTCTGTCATCTTCTTCCTCTTCCTCTTCTCGTTCGGGAATGTATATTGTTGGTTCTTTCGACTCCACTATCTTATTATGCGCTTCAAAATCTTTCAATTCTTGAATCACCTCACCATGCGTTTCAATATCGTCATCGTATAGCCCTAAAACATAAGCTTTTGCCATTGTATCCATATCTGAATTCAATGCGCCATAATCCAACTGAGTGTCAAAAACCTCCAAATCATTATTCTCTTGCACATCGTTTGTAACTGGCCCTTCTGAGATATCAATATTTTTAGCAAACATTTTTGTTGGAACATTGAGTCTTCCGTACCCAGTATCATCATCATCATCAATTTTCGATGAATTAAAATGATTGTTCTCATCTTGCTCGTCATCCTCGTCATATATTTCATTACGAATAGTTTCATAATCTTCATCGTGGTATTCAGGATTGGCAACAATAGGATTGACTTCCTTTGGTGTCTTAATCACTTTTGGATTGTGCTCTTTCTGAGTCACTGAAGGTTTCCCAAGTGGCTTCAGAGATTGATACAAGTTGTCTTTCATTGGATTGGACTTGGAAGAAGCTGAGTTTTTCAGCTCCGTTGAATTTATAATAGGGTCAACAGGTTTGGGTATTTGATTGATTGTATTGCTGTTCAATGAAGTAGGTAATATGCCCATTCTGCCCATCTTGAACTTTGACCGTTTGCCGCCAATCTTGACTAGATCATCGTTGACTTGATTCTCTTGCACTGTCAATTTTGGCAATCCTTGTAAAGATTGACGAGATGAGAGCGTACTTTGGGTTGGGTTTGTAACTCTGAGGGTTGTTGGCGCCCTCTCTATGATGTCGTGCATGACACTCTCATCTTCATCCGTTTCAGGACTTGGGATCGAGATACCATTGTTATCTTGATAACTGTTGACCTGTCTATCCATTTTAAATCTGGAAACTTTTGGCTTGTAAGCGTTTTCAAGTTCAGATTTCCTTAAATCGTCCCATATGTTTTCAACCTGTTTAATTTCAACTGTATTGGCAAACGAAACAGATTTCTTTCTATCCTTCTGCTTTGTGTCTTCATTCAACTTTTCGGTTTCTAGATTCTCAGCTTCTAAAATCTGAGATTCTTGAGATGCCGATTTTCTCTTTTCTCTAAGCTCTTGGATTTGTTTCCAGAACATGCTTTTTGCTGCGTCCGGAACAATCATGTTGGTCACTCCAGTGGTCTCTCCAACGACACCTTCTTCCTCCTCTGCGTCATCATCCTCATCTTCATCATCATCGTAGTCATAATCATCGTCATCGCCTTCTTCCAGTTCCCACTCCTCATCATCAGCGAAATCGGGATAGACATCACCTTCGTCATCATCCTCCTCTCCGATTTCATCAGCAATAACCTCTAAAGTAAGAAGATCATTGGGATCAATCATAGGATACTTGGAAATCATATCTGTCAATTCATCCGAGTCCAACTTTTTATGTTCTGAATCAATTTTCTCTTCCTTTTGTTCTTCAATTTTGACATCGTTAGGTCTCGTGACCAACTCCATGTCGTCCAACAACTGTTTGATTTGATCCTCATCCAAGTCATCTTCCGCATCATCATCTAGACCATAGTTATTTGTTTTATTGTAGTATTCAGGATTTTGCTCTATTGAACTTTTAATGACATTGCCATCCTCATCCAATTCTTCTCTTATGTTAACATGCTCAAAAGTGGCAGGAGTGGCCGATAGACTCTCAGGTTGCTTCGAGCTGGTCTTTGGCTTTTCAGAAACAGGCACGGATTTGGGTTCAACATCTTGGGTCTTAGTATCTTTTGCTTCAGTTTCAGAGGGTTTGGTCTTCTCCCGTGTGGAGGTTTTATTCTCCTCTTTCTTTATACTTGTACTTGAGCCTTGATCTATGCTCAAACCAGGTGCTTCGTTGAAAGGCTTCAGCTGCCTGCTCAACACATTATCATCATCATCAAGCTCTTCTCTTATTTCCATCAGTGGTAAACTCTCACCCGTAGCCAGATCATCGATTGTGGCTTGCTTGTTGTGTTGTAGAGAATCAAGATCATTCACCATTTGAAGGCTTGCAAACAATTCAACAAGCTTACCCTTGGATTGTTTTCTCTTCTCGATGTCATCATTCAAGATTTCTATTCTTTTCTTCAGGTCATCAAGTTTCTCCTTATGGTATTTCAAGTCTTTGGAAGCTTCAGTGTTGAATATATCAGTATCGTCTTCAAGTTCAGCAGATTTCTCGGACTTAAATTGGGTAAGCAAGGTGATCAGAGTTGCCAGATGCTGGTGCTCAAATTCGTAGTATTGCTTGGTGGCCACGAGGTTTTCGATTATGGCATCTATAATTCTCAATTCGTTGTTCATTGAAACTATCAACAGAGTCTTGATCTTTGACCAGTGTCACTACTTGAGCTGGATAGCACCTCCACTTGTTCCCAAAGACAACTAAAAATAAATATCAAAAAATATTTTTCTCATTGTTTTTTCGCCCGCCAAAAAGTTTCAAAACTGTTGAAAAGGTCAAAAGAGCAAGAGACCCTATCTGTTGTAGTACTTCAGTGTTCATTTCCATATACAGATTCATTGGGAAAACTATCAATAGAAAATGCCTCCTTACGGTCAAGTTGTCATTGGACCACCGGGGTCGGGAAAGTCCACCTTTTGTCTTGGTATGAACCAGTTTTTGAACTCCATCGGCAGAAACTCATTGATAGTCAACTTGGACCCGGCAAACGATAACCTTCCATACGACTGTACCATAGACATCAGAGATGTTATCACATTGGAAGAGATCATGAATGATGAGAACTTGAGATTAGGCCCCAATGGTGGGTTGATCTATGCCATGGAGATCTTCGAAGACTCGTTAGATTACTTCATCGGTAAGATCAAAGAGTTGATAAAGCTGAGTTTGGATGGAGAATCAACGTATGTGATATTTGATTGTCCTGGGCAAATCGAATTGTTCACAGATAATGCCATCTTCCACCATATTTTCACAAGGCTAGTGAAAGAATTAGATTTCAGATTCTGTGTGGTGTCTTTGATAGACTCCCTCTCACTCACTATGCCTTCTCAATATATATCGTCATTGTTGTTGACACTCAGGTCAATGTTACAGATGGATTTGCCTCAGGTTAACGTGATATCAAAGATAGATCTTCTCAAAGGATATATAGAGGCAAACAAGTTGAATAGAATAGGAAAAGGAAACTCGGATGATAATGATGGAAGTTTACCGTTCCCACTACAATACTATACAGAGGTTCAAGACTTACAATATTTGATTCCATATTTGAGAACCGAAAACAATCAAAGAGTAGGAACTGAATATTTCAATGCGAAATATGAAAAGTTGACAACCTTGATTGGTGAACTGATTGAGGATTTCGGTTTGATATCATATCAAGTTCTTTCCATCGAAGACAAAGTTTCAATGATCAATCTCCTATCAATAATAGACAAGTCAAATGGGTACTGCTTTGGCTCTAATGAACTAGGAGGTGACTCCCTCTGGTCGGATGCCCTCAGACAATCGTCCATGGGGTTTATGGAAGATATCGATATTCAAGAAAGGTGGATTGACGAAAAGGAAAAATGGGATGAACTCGAAGAGGAAAAAAGAAAAGATCTTGAAGAGTATTTTGAGGAAAATAAACAACAGAAATCAATGGATGCTGAAGAAGAATGGGAAATGGCATTAAAAGACTGGGAGTCATCAAACAAAAAATCATTCGTTAGATGACTGATGTAATTATAGAAGACACATGACAATATTACTAACACAAATAAAATGATAATCCCGGGGTATTTATATATTTATATTTATCTATTTTAAAATTAAGTATTATAATCTGAGAAACATAGCAAATTCACTGAAATGATGTTGGAGAGAAGGTCATCATTTCTTAACTTCAGCAGCTGCCTCAGATAACAACTTTTTCAAATCGTCAGTAGATTCTGATTCGTTGGAGGCTAGGTAGTTCTTTAGATCATTTAAGATCTCTTCTATCTTGGAATTCAAAGTTGGGAGTAATCTGATGGTTTCTTCTTTGATCTTGACCAAATTCTTCAAGGTGTACTCGTCATTCTCGTTGGTTGAAGTCTTTAGGCTTTCTGATAATGTGGCGATACTAGCTTCATGCTCTTCGATTTCCGCTTGGTAGAGCTTCTTATCTTTTAGAAGTCTTTTCAAAGCACCTGATTTGATTTGTAGAGTAGATGGAGCCATTTTATGATGAGTTGGAGTGTATCTGGGTGCCTTTTTCACCGGTTCTTGTGTGTCTGTTGACTGGGTCAGATCATCTCCAACGTGTTTCTCTTTTCACATTGAAACACAAACAAAAAACACGACGCGGCGATTACGTCAGCGGGCCACTGCTCGTTGGTTACCTGTTTACAAAGTAGAAGGATTATCAGAAAGAATGCAACTGGATACAACAAAACTAACATTAAGCAAAACGATATATATATATATAAATGCACTTCGGAACCATCCACCAAATACAAGCTGGCCAGTTAGAGACTCAATTATTGTTCTGTTCTGGTATTGTATCGCTTCTGGAGTCTTCGTAGATGCTCACCCTTCCACTGGAGCTATTATCATTCACAGACGTACTAGAACTGCCAAACTTCATTCTCGATAATTCAATGTATTCTCCGTATTGTAAATTGGTGTCAAAGCACTGCTTGATATTTGCATGATGTAAAACATTCCCCTGGGCTCGAGACAAATCTTCGGAATAGATTGAACTGGAATTTGACACATTACGATATAGAGTAGTCTTCACCTGCCCCGGTTGTGATTGTCTGGACAATTGTGAGATATTTGATCTTTGTGTTCCATTCGAATGAATAGATGTATTTCTACTTCCCATGCTACCTGCAGCATTATTGTGACTTGGTGCTCCAGTTGAAGATGTTCCATAGTAGATTGCCGCTGTAGCAACAGGTTTGGTAGATTGTTGAGGTGCAACATATATATTCCCCATTGTGGGGTTGGCAGTGCCATTGGAATTATTGGACACTTGCCTCATATTGGGTTGCGGTACAAAGTGCAGCTGTTGTTGATATTGCATATTGGACATCTGTGGTTGTTGATTTGGGTGCTGCTGATATTGCTGTTGATATTGCTGTTGATATTGCTGCTGATATTGCTGTTGATATTGCTGTGCCAGTTGATGTCGTGGATGTTGCGGTGGTTGTTGCGGTGGTGGAAAATATTGCGGATACATCTGCATTGGAACAGGCTGAATTAATGTAGGCTGTCTGGGAGGAATTCTTGTAACCCAATTGAATATATTTGATTCTCTAACTTTCTCAATTTCTTGAAAGGACATGACAGTACAATCAATGTAGGGTAGCTCTAATTGGTAATTGACTGTAAGCGATTTTATTTGGGTTAGAGCAATTGGTATATAAGTTCTTGAGTTGGTTCCGAAATGGTAGACGCATGGAGTTGAGTCAAGTACAAAATCAATATCCAAATCGTTAGGGGAATCTATTGTCTTTGGATTAGATCTAATATAATTATATGGATATTTTTGGTTATGTTCTCTTAGCATCTGCATGAAGACCCGATCTGACTTCGCACTATCCAAGGGATCTGGTAAATCTAGAGCACCATTTTTTCTTGCCAATTGTAGAAGATTATTGAATACACCCCTAACCACTGATTTGGATCTCTCTTCGCTTAAATCTAGTTTTGGATATATGATGGACATGATTCCAAAAGATAAAAAAGGAATGATTTTTTTCCATGCAAAACTTTTAATTGTTGGGTTGATCCCACTTGGAATTATATAGCATGAATTCACATCAGAGGCCTTTAAATGTTCAGTTAATGAATTTAGTTTTTGTCCCAACATTCCTTCACCTTTCAAAGCTTTGGACACTGATATCTTTGATTCTTGAGTAGAGCCAATGACAGTGGTGTTGTTGTATCCCTTCAATAAATATTTGATCTTGTTATCCTCTTTTATCAGTCTCACTTCAGCGTCGCAAACTATGGCGAAAATGGGCACATCTGAAAAAAAAGACAAAAGTTCCGACTCCAAACCGATGGAGGTACTTGAATCTATAAGAACTACTGTTTCATCTCCCACAAATGCTTTGGCCTCTTTTGCGAATTTTATAAGTTCTTCGTATGTGTTCCCACTCAAGAATATTATATCAAATATTGGAAATCGTTGTTTCACCTGCTGAAGCCCTTCCAAATTACGTGCAACCAGAGTGGGAAAGAATTTGGTATCCCCATTCTTTGGTGAGGTCCAGTCAATTGAACTGTCACTTTTATTGATACAGCTTGATTCTACCACCACCACTTGATTTCCATGGGATGTTGAAAGCCTCCAGGGGAGATAACTGCAGGCAGCCGAATCCCCAACTATGACAATGTATTAGAGAGAGACTGTTGTTAGTAAGGAGTGATCCCCAAATCCGATTAGGCTGAAGAAGATACGTACAACTTAGTATGCAAAGAGTAGACATAGTCCAGCCGAGTAGTATCTGATGAATGGAAGGAATGAAGACTAGTAGATGAAGGTAAAGGGCACATTGAACACCGCAACACACAAAGAAAAAGGGGTTCTCTTTCAGCTTTGAGTGTTCCCCTTTGTTTTGTGAGCGGGCCGCGTCTCCTTTTTTGCTTTGATTATCGTATTATTTGTTCACTATCAAAAATGGCTAATTACATATATATATACAAGACTCTCTCTATAAACAGGACTACCTTTTATTCTTGAAGGCAAACTTCTCCTTGAGCCTCTTCATCTCTTTAGGCTTCGAAAGCAATTTGTACGCCTCCATTTCAGCAATCTGAACAATCTTGTCCCTCAATTCTCTTGGTTCTGCCTGCATGTTCTTACGGTAGTCCTCAGCCATCTCCTTCTTTGTCTTCTTCCC
The DNA here is from genome assembly GCA_030568425.1 of Ambrosiozyma llanquihuensis. Lineage (NCBI taxonomy): Eukaryota > Fungi > Ascomycota > Pichiomycetes > Pichiales > Pichiaceae > Ambrosiozyma > Ambrosiozyma llanquihuensis. The sequence continues at coordinate 156,761 of JAJMFV010000276.1, read as the reverse complement.
TTGCTTCTTTCTTTCCTTTTTGATGTTTTCAAGCTTTGTATTTAGCCTGTCAATGTAGAAGGAACTTTCTTTATTCGACTGTATGGTGGATTTGGCACCAAGAGCCCACAAATCGCCCATCTCCAATTTTCTCGCATCGTGGTATTCTTGCTTTCCTGTAGACTTGGAAATGTACCATTTTTCAACGTGACCAGAAGGAGCACACATATCAGCAATCACAAACCCTTTTTTCTTCGTTGGAGGAGCCAAAACCCTTGGATATTCATCCGGACCCTGGGGTCTATAACCAACAGCTCTCACCTCTGTCTCTTCTTCTCTTAATTTCGATAACAACTCTGGATCTTCATTCGATCTCTCAACCACCAAATAGGAGTATGAGGCTGTTTCATAGTCATTACCAAAGGATCTACCTTTACCACCGGCTGCAGAATGTTTACCACCGGTACCACTCGTAGGAGAGGTCCATTTAGTAGCCAACTTGGATCCTCTTTTCAATTCCATCAAATATTTTGGTCTTTCAACGTCCACATCGAAACTACAAAATTTCAATTTTTTACTGAGCTGACCCATAGAATAATAGTCAGGGTTTCCATACTGTAATGGACATTTGCCATGATGCGAGCAAGGAGAAACAACTTTCAAGTTTATGATATCACGTTCGTATTCAACTTGATCAACAACTTCGAAACTGTCTAACAATTCCTTTTCAATTTCTCCATCATCCACCAAAGTCTCTAACCCATGTTCATCTTGAAACTCTTGCAAATTCTTCTCCTTGGTGATTGAAATTGTACTCTTGTAATGTCTTGGGATTTTTGAAGTTTTACCTTCGTTACTCTCAGGTCTTAACATAACTTGTCTTGCTCTCTTTATTGTCTCTGAGCCTAAAGCATTACCTCTCTCAATTAACACCAAGTATCCTCCTGGATTTAATCTCTTCACCAAACTATCTGTAACCAAATCAACTTCAGAAGGAAAGTTATCTTTCTTTGTTAAAAGTTGATGCTGTGCAATTATCAAGTCGTATTTCTTGGTATCAGGTCTCAAATTTTCAAGTAAGATTGATTTGATCTTAATACTACTGGTCTTGACTCTTCCAACATACTCTGGTTCTTTTTTCTCTTGTTCTTGCTGTTCTCCAGTTTCTTCTTCTTCTAATTCCTCCACTTCCTCGCTTTGCTCATCCAATTGTACTCTTCTTAGATCTTCATTCACTAAATCAGTTTGACCGGTTTCCAGATCTTTTGTAAGAGGAGTGGACATAAATACAGAATCTGATTCCTCCACCTCTTCAGCACTGATTTCTTCAGGCTCTTGCTCTGATTTACCTCTGTCAAAATATTCACTGGGCTGTCTACTTAATAGAATCTTGGCTCTTCTTTGCATATGGAATGGCCCATTAATGATAACATCTTTCACTTCGGGATTGAACTCGTCTCCCATTAACTCATTCAATGCAATCATACCTGTAGCTGGACCATTACCGTAGTCCAATACGCTTTGAGGATTGAAATTCTCCCTGCCAATTTTCTTGATTAGTTCATCTAGAACTTGATAGGTTGTTGAATAATTTTGTGTAAAAGTTGCAGCAATATTAACATCAGTTTCCATTTCATCATTAGCCTTTGAGTGAACTTTTTCCTCATGCAATTTGACATAGTATTCAGCAGTACGGATTTTCAAAAGCTTTGGATCATGAAGTAAGAGTATGTTATTGTTGATTGCTTTGGAAATCAAGTCCGGAATTTGAATTCTTTTTCTATTGACTCTAGAAGCCAAAGTTTCAGGGTGTAATCTTGCTTCCACACTGGTTGCACCAGCCAGTAGTTCTCCAGTTTCTGAATCTCTATATCTTGGGTTGACCCCTAGCAGAGCCTCATCGGGAGTGATCACTCTAGAATTGAGCAATGGATCTCTGTCATGCAAAGCTTCATTGACAATCTGACCAAAGGTTTCTCCTTCTCTTCTGTATCCATATGATAAAGTCGATGTTTCCGTTGAAAGTGATTCATCTCTGTTCAAAGGTGGTGGGTATTCCTCTGGTTCTTCCACTGTGATCTTGGGTCTCGGAAGGTTTTTATGTGGGGAGTACTGTAATGAGAAAGTGTGAAAATGCTGACTCACTCTTGGAGTTCCGGCTAGAAGCCTCTTGGGTATATGTATTCTTGATCTAAGCATATCTTCTAGTTTCCTCTAGTGTATTGCAGATAAGCTTCCCAAATGCGGACAGTAAGCTAGATTATCCATGGAAACACCTTCTCTTTCTTAGTGATTTGAGTCTGCGGAGTTTGCTTTTCTGAAAAATTTTATGCGTGGCGGTGCAGGCGTAAGTTGGGGATCTTTATCAAGTGCAAATTGCCTATCAGAAGAGTAGAGATGTAAGCAAGATGTCATTGAGAATAAGCTGCTGGAATCATACTCAATGCATGCTGCAGCAACCATCAGACAAGAATCTGGGACACGCTGATCTGGATCAAGGCTCTGGAGAAAAAGTTACTGCTCCTAAACATGTATCAGTGTCGGAGCTGATATCCAAAAGTTCGAAGAAGAGGAAGAAACGGCCAACTAAGAATTCTAAGAAGCTTAAGTTCAAACAACATGATCAGTTGCCGGATGATAAAAAGCTAAACTACAATTTGAAAGATAAGATTCAAAGATCCGATTCGAGTGAAAGTGAATGTGGTTCTGATTATCGTCAACCGGACCATAACATTCCAAAAAGAGAGCCAAGGAAAGACACCACATCAAACACAAGCAAACAGGGCTCGCAAGGAGTTGAAGTGCATGAATTTGGTTCTAAGATAAACGGTTATAGATTTGTGGCTTTGAATACAAATGAAGTACCTGAGATTCAAAATATCAATTTTACTAAGCATACGGTGAGGCCTGATCCCGATTTTGGATACAACCAACCATTACCTCATATGGAAGAGACTCCAATTGACCCTTATAGAACACAAAACTACATGGATGATACTCATACTGATGCCTTTGATTATGAAGAGTATGAATATCAATGGAGGCTAATACAGGAGGGAGACATGCCGGTTTCGATACCACTTCCGGTTTCTACCAATAAGGTGCAGGACTTGAATTCTGATAGCGTTATGAGTTTCCTCAAAGATAAGAAAAATATCAAGAAAGAGAGGATTCGATGGCATCCTGATCAAATGATCAACCGACTCAAGGGAGTGAATTATGCTGGATACGATCCAATTGAGGCAGAGAAAGTTGTCACCATGGTATTTCAGATAGTCAATGGGCTACATGAGAAATAAACCTGCCAAACTACTTCCTTGTGGAATGTATATGTACAAATTTATTTGAGTATTGTTTCGGTTTTTGTGGCATTGAATTAACTCACAGTAATATTGTAAAAATATGTAAAAATACAGGTTTTGTTGATGTTATGTAGTCATAACAGAATGGGGAAGGTTGACTTGTATAATTGATAAATCATCTTTAGATGAAGCATCGCCTTCATAATTAGTTTAACGAACGGGTAAGATTTCCTGTCTATTCATCTGCTGTCGCATCCTCTGGTTCTTCGTTGGCATTCTCAGCTTGGTCACCTTCCTTTTTATCATTATCTTCTTCGACTTCGGCTTCGACTTCTTCTTCCTCTTCCACCACTTCAACTTCATCCTCGTCTTCAGTTTCATCTTCATCGTCCAAAGCTTCAAGATCTTCCTCTACATCTTCTTCCTCTTCGACTTCTTTACCTGCATTTTCTTCATCTTCCACATCCTCAACTTCTTCAACTTCTTCGACTTCTTCATCCTCCTCATCATCATCCTCTTCTTCGTCATCTTCTTCGTTACCTTCTATATCATCTCCCTCGTCATCCTCTTGTTGTTCCTCGCTGGTTTCCACCTTTCTCTTTTTGGTAGCTGGTTCTCCTTCTTCTTCCTCCTCATCATTGTCTTCGTCTTCTTCTTCTTCCTCCTCTTCTTCCTCTTCTTCTTCATCATCATCGTCATCCGGTTGTTCTGGTGGGTAATCATCTTCATCGTTTTCTGTATCCCAGACAATATTGAATCTAGTGACTCTAGGCTTCTCAGCAAGGATGTTTCTCACTATATGATCAACTTGAACCTTTGAAGGTGGATTTTCTCTTAATTCTTCAGAGTCATATTCATTATTCACGTAGTAACCAACTCTAACGAATTCTCTCTCTTTATAAGAGCAACTTAGCAATATCACGGTGACAGAAACCAACTCACTAGCTGGGATTAATTCTGGAGATGGTGCGTCTGCTGTTAAGATGAACTTATTTATTCCAACAGGAACAGGCCCCACTAAGATGGAATCCAATTCCTGATCATGCTCTAAAGATCTGGATGAACCAACGTATGTAAGTTTCCATTCTAGATCTTCTTTCAATGGCTCTAGACACTCAAAGGTGATTTCAAACTGGTATGGATCATTGAATCTGGCTGGATTATTCAGCACGTTTATACCTAGTAGCGAGACAATAGACATTCTTGAGGTAGTGGATATGTGTATGTATATATATGATGTATTCTTGTTATCTTGCAGGTAGCTAGGACACAAGCAGAAGTAGTATATCCAGTAACCGAGTTCTACTCCACAGCGTGGTCTGAAAACTGAATCTTCTTACGCGTCGCAACAAACCTAGGTGGGAACGCACCCGTGCACCAGCTCAGGAAGGAGCCTCCCATTTGTGCTCTGTTTACAAGCTTCCCGATTAGGAAGTATCTACTACTCTGGGGCACTATTTATGCCTTGGCCTGCCAATTGTTCTGCATCTGGTGCTAATGGAACATTGCATTGTGTCATCTCAGTTTTATATAAGCTAATGGCTTTGCTGCAGGCTTACTTTTGCCGACACCGTCGGTGGTAGATACGATCCAGATCAAAGCTTTCCACTTCTCTAGAAACTAAGCATGTTAGCAGCTGCTCCCCATCTTCCTTCAAACACTCCACATTTAAATACCTACTTTGGAAACTCTCATCAAGGCTCAACCATGTCAAGACAGCAGCATGGTGATTTTGAAGATAATCGTGCTACACACACATTAAGGGATAACTCACAAAACTTCTCCCAACCTAGTGATGATGGCCTAGCAGCACTCCAGATTTTAATTGGACCACAGGTTAAGAGTTGGCCATATTCAGAGGAAACCCTTCAAGAAGCATTGAAAGTGAGAGCTCAACAGGAAAAGACTAAACAGGAATTTTACAAAGCTGAATCTTTAAAGAGAACTTTTGAGATTTTGAAGTTAGCAGTTCATGCCAATATCCCTGGACATTTGATCCCAAACTTGTTCAATGCACAAGAAACCAAGCCTGCTGATGCAGGTCTACAAGAAGTCCCCAAACCTTTGAGCAACTTCAGGCAAGGACATAGAACCCCACAGCATTCAAGAACACACACGATTGGAACTCCAGGAGAGACTAAAAGAGAGAGTCCAATGATGAATTTCAGGTTTGGCTCTGGTTCAGCCTCTGGCCCTAGCTCAGGTGCTGCCTCAGCATTCAGTTCTGGGTCACTGTCTCCTACTAGAAAAAGCACTTTACCTGTTAGGCATCAACTTTCTCCTTCAAGAATAGGAGCACAGTCTATACTGGCATCTCTTGGCTCGAGTCCTGAAAAGTTATCTAAAATCACAGATTTGTCATCCTTGAGACATGGAGGTAATCATCACAGGGCTACATCTCTTCCATCTTCTGTCTCCATACCTGAAAGTGGAGAGTTACATTTTGGTAAATCATTATTGGCCAAAGACGCCGCCACAACAACCATTTTGATTCCTGAAATTGATCAAACTACCCCCAAGAAAAGAAGAGTGGAGGCCAACTATTCAACTCCACATAACACACACCGGAGAACCATGTCGATCATAGATAACACCCCCAACAAGGAAGAGGTCTCCTTTGCTAATGAAAGTTTCGCATCGATTACGAGTCCCGAACCAGAATCTCCCATATCTAGACCCGATGATGAAAGTATGGAATTCAGAAAGAATAACAGTTTTCCAAAATTCCTTACTGATATCATGAGTTGATCTACAGAGATTCAATTTACCAATTTTACTAAATTCAAATAACCAATATCCCTGCATTCTATTTAATGTACATTACATCTTTTTTTTATCTTCATTATAAACTCACCTTCTAGTTTTATCTGTATTATTTGTACTTTAAAAAATAACTATTATATCACCCTATCTATCATTATTGCTGTGAAAGGTATGACTCTTCAGCTAGCTCCTCAAGATCCACCAAGTTAAGGAACTCTAATTCGGAGGCATCTTCAAGATTCTCATCATCGTCACCCTCACCATCGTCACTATCAGCAGCATCATCCGGATTCGATGGATTCAAAATCTTCTCGAAAACAACCTCTTCCTTGTTCAAATCTTCGTAATTCTTCTTCAATTCATGCGATAAGTTTCTCAACACCTTATCATTGCACCCATCATCTCGCAACACCCAAGAGCACAGATCATCCAACCACACTTTACAATAAATATAATAAACATCATGAAATCTGAAAAGTTCTCTAGCTGCCATCAAAGCCTTTAAAACACCACGCTTACCACATCTCAAAACAAAATAAACATCTTCAAAAGCGCATTTCACCAACTCGAAACTTCTGAACAATGGATAACTCAATGCTCTTCTAGTTAAAGTCAACGTTATGATCTTCAACATGCTCTTTTCAGTTTGATTATTAGACTGGATAAGTTGTGAGTCTAGACAACTGAGCTGAGGAGCAATTCTACCCACTGTCCATCCACTCTCCACGGTTAAGTCACCTTCGTTTGACCGTAGTTCATAGCAGTATCCGAAAAGCAAACATATTATGGTGTAGTATATGGATTTAGGATCGTCTATTAGGTATGATTTCTTTGGTAGATCCGCAAGTCTATCTTGCTCTTCCTTAGTGAAGGTAATTGGTGGAAATGGTGACTGTTGAGTATGCTCACTCTCTGGTTCCTCTGTGGATTCCACTTTTTTTTGTTCTTTTTGAAATTTCAAGAAGATCTTCTTATATTCAGATTTCCATTGCAATGCAAGAGACAAGGATGATTCCTCAGGTGTATACTTCAAAGTTAGATAATCATTAGCATAATACTCTGGATCAAACTTGATATTCTCTTTGATCAAACGTTCCATTACCTTGTCGTCGGGTGTCATTGTTTCAGGGGCGGATAATTCGTTAATATCATTACCATTGGATAAAGAAATTTCAATCATTTCAGAGTATTGATTATTAAAACCATAGTGTTGTTTAGTCAATGAGGCTGGATTGAGAGTATCGGTCATCAAATCTGCAAGGTGTTGTTCCACTTCCCAGTCAAAATCCATGCCTTCCTGTTCTATGGCTCCCATTGCATTTGGATCCAATTGCTCATTTGGATTCACAGGAGTATCATCCATCTCCTCAATTAGTAAACCTTTCTTTTGTGTTTTTTCTATAGATAGAGCACTAGTTGCGGTAGGCTCGTTCATTCTGGCTAGTAATTTGGCTGAAAGATCCAAATCTGGGAAAAACTCTCCCTTGTTCAACTTTGGAACTCGTATCTTTATAGATTCGTCAGACGACACAAATTCAGAATGTGACCTTTCGTCTTCTATCATTGGGCATGGAAATCTCAATCTTAGATAGTATGGTGCCAATGCAAACACAAACACATTATCATTGACAACCATTTCAATCCCCTGAGCGGAGAATCTGATATTGGAGATATGGATGATGATATGGATGAACTCGTCATCCTGGCTGACATCAAATCGAGGGGTGATCATATTTCAACTGTTCTTCACTTATTCAAGTACTGTGATAATGCAATAATATCACGGTAATAACCAGTTTCAGTGGTTTCATCTCTTGTTTTCTTCTTAAAACTGAAAAAAAGATCGAAAAATTGATACGCCGCACAACTTTTTTTTTCTTTTTTTTTTGACTTTTCTCTTTGAAATCCAGAAACTGCTTTGTGGTGGTTAATACTGCTATCTTCTGAACACTTGGAACACTCAGAAACTATATCACTGTTACCAGATGCCAGATTTATCAGCTCAAGATCCAGTCACGGAGAAGAAAGTGGGCCGTAGAAGGTTTGGTGGTTCAAAAGTTAAGGACACTGATGACCAGGGTCAACCTCAAGATGGGTCAATAGCCATCAAGCAAAGAAAGCCAAGAACAATAGGTCGTATCATGAACCAGATACCTGATGATATCCTTCAAGATGCTGAGCTCAATGAGGCCATCAGACTGTTGCCGTCAAACTACAACTTTGAAATCCATAAGACAGTTTGGAACGTGAGAAAGCAGAATGCAACTAGGGTTTGCTTACAAATGCCTGAAGGTTTACTCATATACTCACTGGTGATAGCTGATATATTGGAACAGTTCTGCCAATGTGAGGTGTTAGTCATGGGTGATGTGTCATATGGTGCTTGTTGTATTGATGATTATACTGCTAGAGCTTTGGATTGTGACTTTATTGTCCATTATGCCCACTCTTGTTTGGTGCCCATCGATATCACGTTGATCAAAGTTCTATATGTTTTCGTTACAATTAACATTGATGAAAAGCATCTCATGAATACAATAACCAAGAATTTTGCAAGTGGTTCAAGAATCGCCATGTTCGGTACCATTCAATTCAATCCAACCATACACTCAATCAAAAATATCTGGGAGAACCCAAAGGATGGAGAAAAACTAATATATGTGATTCCTCCTCAAATTATGCCGTTGTCAAAGGGTGAGGTTTTAGGATGCACATCTGCAAGATTGGATTCGTCACAGTACGACGCGATGATATACCTCGGTGATGGTCGTTTCCATTTAGAATCCGCAATGATACATAATCCAAAGATACCCGCATTTAGATACGATCCATACTCAAGAAAATTCACTAAAGAAGGATACGATTTGAAAGAGATGGTCAAAGTTCGTCAAGGTGCTGTTGATACGGCTTTAGGCTCCAAGAAAATAGGCTTGATATTAGGTGCATTGGGAAGGCAAGGAAGTCCGGTGACTGTTCAAAAATTGGAAGAGGAATTGACTAAGAGTGGAAGAATAGTTGTTAAGATTATCCTATCCGAAATATTCCCTGGGAAACTATCCAAATTTGATGATATTGATTGTTTTGTTCAAGTTGCATGTCCAAGATTATCCATTGATTGGGGTTATGCATTCAACAAACCATTATTGACACCTTACGAAGCCATGGTTATGCTAGAGAAAGATAGAAAGTTTACCGAAGACTACTATCCAATGGATTATTATTTCAAAGAAGGTTATGGTAGAGGTAAAGTTCCTAACCATGAAAATATAGAATAGTCTACTATTGTTCGTGTATTATGAGTTTGTATGTATATTCATAATTTATTTATATTTTAAATCACCAAAGGGGGTTCTCAGAATCCTTTGGGTTTTCATCATTTTCATCTTCAACGTTAATTCTTTGTGCCATGTACGCGTCTTCAACACCAAGCAAAGTGGCAACATGGTAATCATCCCATTTGAAAACAGGTAGAGAGTTTCCATCTTGATCTACCAAATACTGCTTCAAAATCGAAAGCAGGATATGATAAAAGTTGATAAACTTCACAGAAGAGTCAATAAGAACATTGTTCGATATAATTGGAGAAAGCAATTTGTTAAGCTCGTTGGAAACAATATATGTGATTAGAAACTCTTGCAGTTTGAAATCTGCAGCTTGGAATGTGCCCACATTGAACATCTTATTTTCTTTTATAGGCTCATAAAGTGAGACCTCAAAGAAATCAGCATCAAGCCTGAATATCATGTTCACCAAATTATAGATATCAAAGAGTCCTGCATTATGGAGTAATTCAGTCATCTCATTTTGAGTTAGGTTCTCAACCAGTTGATCTAACATGTCATTCAGAGAGGTAACTTTCATTGATAGTAATGGTATCACCTCTATCTTTGAAATGACATAGCCCACACAATTTATGTTGTAAATTTCCTTTGATTTTTTAGTGATTTCCAATTTATTGGTAATTGACAACAAAAGATCGATTGGGTCATCAACCAATATTTTGAACAGTTCTTGTAATTTATCATCTGACAATCCAAGGAATCTTTCTGAAGTGGTTGCATTATCAAACACTGGAAGGAATTTAGAATAGAAGTCAGTCAACCAATCTGGTAAGTTTAGCAATTCTTCATCAACCTCTTCAGCTTCACCTTCAACTTTCAATTCCCTGAGCTTCAATCTTATCAAGTTGAATAATCTATCAGCAATATCAACTTTTAAATCTAAAAGTGTCTTAAGAAGTTCATTACCGTGAACATCTATTAATTTATTGTACATCATATAGTACAAGTCCACCAATTGATACAACTCAATGAATACCAAAGGCTTCGATTCTTGTCTTAATATGCTTTCGAAAGAACCACGGACAATGTGAGAGAGAGAACCAATCACCTTATTCACCACAGTCTGGATAACCAATCCGAGATCTTTGTTGATCAACTCATTCTGATCAAAATTGAATAGTGATTCAGACAATTCAAACTCGTTTACTATGACATTATGCAAGTATGCCAAAAGGTCAGAAATAAATCTTTTAGAATCATAAGATGACATCAGCAGAGTATTTCCATCTGGTTTACTATTGATTTCTTTTGAATACCCATTCAACTGGTTGGTGAACTCCTCCGTGATGATACGAGATCTACTTTCGATGATCTCTGCAACTATCGCGTCAAATTTCTCTTTGTTCTTCAATAGTATATATATCAAAGATTTTTGGAAGATATTGATTGAATCTTGATCTTTGGTGAAACTACTCTGTAAGTAGATCGAATCCAATTGTTTTTTCAAGCCCATTGAGATACGATCTGAAGCGGTGTCCATTAGACGAGACATCTGGGACATTATCGCAATACCTAAATTATCATTGTTCAAACTCAACAAAATATCACAGTTCTGATAAATTTTATTGATCTTGTCTAATATTTGGAAAAATTCATCGTCAACAGGTTCTCTAAGTAAATAGTGTTCTTCATAATGATTTAAGGTGAAGTTTGTTCTGAAACTATTCAAAAGAGCGCCTTTAACTTTAACTGAGTCATGGGTTTCAATCAATTTTTTTATATCTGTTTCAAAATCCGAGTTTGAAGTTATTGTAGTTTGCAATTTATCATCAATCTCTTCAAAGCATGAATTCAAGTCATCCAAATCTTGTTTGACGTAATTTAATTTCTTCACAATGATCTGGAATTTCTTCAAGCTTGCAAAATGTTGTTTTAGTAAGTCAGCTTCAACATCACCTCTCAATTTTCTTCTTGAGATGGACCCAAGTATAGTAGGACTGGTAATATGTTTATAGTTTGATTTGAAGTCATCTGATTCAGAGATCTTTGATTGCAGAAATTGAAGAGACTGTCTGGTGGATGAATCGTAGTTTGTCTGATTCAACACGCGTGATAATCTACTTCCCAATATGTTGCTATCACTAGCAGATGATGATGATGATGACCCGTTTAAACCTCTACCTTTAGGATTGTGTAAGATTTGTACAACTGCTGCAGCGGAATCTGAAGCTGGAGATGAGTAGGATATTAGATCAAGGGAGTTTTTGGCATACTTCAAAGCCAATGCATTGTCTTGAGAGACAGTTTCAAGTGGTTCCCCATTGTCATTGCCTGATGAAAATGGTGATCTGTTTATTGTCCCACTGATATTCCTTATTATGTTGAAGTTTGAAAGCTTCTTGGTTATATCATTTTGGAAGTTTGGAATTTTCAAGGGTGCTGATGGAACAGGTAGAGCATGGTTACCATTGTTCCCAGTGTATAAGTTGTCATCGTAGGATGTGTCAAAAACAAAGTCCATTTGGGGTTGATTGAGTATGCTTTGTTTGCCTGTTGTGTCTGTTCTGTGTGAATTGAAAGTGCTATGGGCCTTCATACTTGTTGAAAACATGTTGTTTGTTGATCGATTTCTCTGAACAGCTACGCACCGATGAGGTAATCAGTTACGTCATCCACATCAGAGCACTTCTCTACACCAGACTCGGGAGTGGATTTGGCGGATAAGCAGACTAGAGGATTAAGTCACTTAGTCTGGTTCTCTCGGAAGTTTACCCGTTGGTCACACAATGGTTTGATGTAAGGATACATCAGAGTGGTAATCACGGTTCTTCTCTGGGATTGGTGTTTGGACTTTCGTTATTCAACTTCTGAAGGTGGCATCAATCGTAGAGTTTGTAGGAGAGGGTCTGCCCTTTGTGGATTTGTCCTCCCCCTTTTATCATTTATTCATAATCTGGCATTATTTATAGGAATTAACCTAAAAGATATATGTATTGAGAAGCAGTTAGAACTATCCCTGAAATTTTGTTTATTGAATTTGCTTTAAATATTTTATTTTTCAATAAAAATCGGTTTGTTTGAAGAGCTTAAGAAAAATTAGTAATGTTTCACTATTTTTCACAACGATTTTCCAGACGAAAACAACTTAACATGAACTGTTTTATAATAGGCCTGCTTGTGGCATAACAATTGCTTCATCGGCTAAGATCAGGAAAGAGAAGGTAAATATAGATGTGGCTAGTTTTCTCACACCAACAGACAAAATCACGTGACAGAGCTGCAAACGTCTAGGAGACATCCAGCAATAGCCAATGTGTAACGCTATTATTGATGGTTACCATTACGGAGAAATTTACAACTTTCTATCGTGGCGAGGGAGTAAACACCTATTACTGTAATTTATCAATGATAACTGACTTCAGAAACGAGTTAAACAAAAAAACAAAGGTAACAAAAGCATCTTGCAGATCACTGTATAAAACTAGTTACTCTCTATTCAAAACATAGCGGGCTAGTTGTTGCAAAGTTGCTACCCATACTCAAGTGTTCTTTTTCTGTTCTGCATTTGACACATCAGGCTAGATTTCCTAATGTATGACTTCTTGCTCGTGATACCGATCCTATATATATACAACCATCAACCTTTTCCAATTTGACTGAGGGAACCATACAGTTGAGGCAACGGTAGTTTGTCCAATAATCAGGAGGATTTCGCTCGAACCTAAACCATTCAGGTTGAGTAATCATTTTGAAATGATTTCAGAACCTCATTATTGTATCTCAAATATTGACCACTTATTTCCTCTGGTATACCATTCAATGCCAAGTTAGCGTACACCGAACCTGGCACCTCTGGCTTCAACAATTCCCCATTCTTGTTTAGATCCGTGAATCTCTTCAATGCTTCAGGAGCCATATTTTTACCGAACTTCTCTCTAATATCCTGTTGCATTTCTGTATCGACAACACCTGGCGCAATACTGACAGATTTGATCTTTGGTCCTTCTTCCAGAGCAAGACTTGCACAAAAGAGATTCAAAGCAGCCTTTGAAGCCCCATAAGACATCCAAGCATCTGCCGGCTTAACCGAAGCACCTGAAGAGACAAATATGCATGATGGATCATCGCTTTCTCTTAAGTATGGAATGGTTTTCGTAACAAGAGAAACAATTGAGAAAAAATTAACATCGAACAATCTCTTCAAATCTGCAATGTTTAACTCTGATATATGATTAACAGGGTCAAGCACACCAGCATTCAGTATAATTGAATCTATTCTACCAAACTTTTCAATCACCTTAGATATCAAGCTATCCACTGCACTTTCGTCAGTCACATCACCCGCAACAGCCAGCATTCTTGCTTGTTCCTGTGGTGTTGCTTCTGATATGATTTGGGCCAACTTGTCTCCAGATCTCGCAAACAAGACAACTTTGGCAGACTCGGACTTGGATAGAACCAACCGTGTGATTGCCAATCCCAATCCACGGGATGCACCTGTAACTATAATAACCTTAGACGACATTGGATAACCAAGACCGATACAACTAGCTGGCGTACCCCACCACTGGCGGTCGTCACCAAATCGCTTTCAAGTCTGGTTCGAGTCAAAATTGGTGCGCACACGGCACCAAAAAAACAATCAAAAACAAATCGTTGAACACGGCCAAACTGATAAACAACATTGGACAGCTTTCCATGGCTTGCAATCAGTCTCGATAGATTTGAATTAACCTAAGAATTATATCACATATGACTAATACAGGATCCCAGTTTGACTGGGCTAAAAACATCCCCTGCAGAAATATACAGATCCACGGGTTCTGCAAATGGGAAAACAAAGGCTGTTCATTCAATCATGAGCAGGCAAGACAGCAGCAGCAACAGCAATCATCACAGCAACAATCAGAAGAAAGTATACAGGAACAGTCTCAAGAGGAAGAACAGACTTCCAGTGCACCACATCAACAAATAGTACCATCCTCATCCGTTGAAATTGAGGATGAAAACAAAGCTATTGAGAGTCCTTCTGACTCCTCCTCCAAGTCAAGTTTAACAATTACATCTAAACCCAATTCAGGTGTTCCAATGAGTTTTTCTGAAGTGCATAAAACAGGATCCTCCAACTCTTTCACCAGTTCAACCAAAGACACTCCTGAGGCCAAGAAAAAGTTCAATTTCAATACCCCATCATTTACCCCCGTTGCATCCTTAACTTCAAAGTTAGCAGCGTTCTCTCCAAGTTTGAATGACATCCCAACGTTTGTGCCTGGTGGCAACATTGATTCAACCTCTTCTGCCAACTCTTCAATCCCAGCCTCGGCAATATCAAATTTCAGTCCGGATGCTGCTCCTGTGTTTACCCCCTCAGGTATGACCAACCCTTTCAGCTCAACACATTCATCTCAAATGGAACCAGGTAGCCTGCACCAACAGCATCCACAATCGCAGCCACTACATCAACAACCAGAAGACCAGTTTTATATGCAGACTAATCTATTTCCAATAAATTACCACTTGTATGCTCCGAGACCACCTCCGCATATAGAGTTGAACAAGAAACCAAATGAAAGGGTTGTTTCGGATCTCTTTATATCTGATAGATTGAGAGAGTATATTCAAAGAAAAAATGAGGAAAGTTTGAAATCAATTCCAAATACACAATTAGGGCTACCATTCAACGTTAGCCATTACCATTCTTTATACCCAATTGATCAAAACTTTGAGAAATCCACCAAATCATTTGGATATGCTTCCTCAATCTACAAATGTTTGTCCAACGAAGACGGTTTATTATACACCATGAGAAGAATCGAAGGGGTTCCAATAACAACGACCAAAGTATTTAGTGATGTGAAGAAATGGCAGAGGTTATCATGTGCCAATGTTGTCAAACTTCATGATGTTTTCACAACTAGAGCATTTGGTGACAACTCTTTGATTTTGATCTATGATTACTATCCAATGTCAATGACTTTGATGGAGACACATTTCATCAAGATTGGAAATAAGGATCTTGAGTTGATTACGGAACACTTACTTTGGAATTATCTTGTACAACTAACCAATGCAATTGTTTCGATCCATGAAGCAGGTTTATCTGTGGGAGGGTTTGATCCAAGCAAGATAATAGTCACTAATAAAGGAAGAATCAGACTATCTGCTTGTGGATTGGTTGATATAATAACAAAGGCTAACTTAAAAGAGGGAGAGACAGATACTGCAAGCATAGAAGAAAAACAAAAGGCCGATATTCAAGAGTTTGCATTGTTGATATTCAATTTTGCCAAATCAACAATTATGTTGAGAGATCCAGAAAGTTCAGATTTGGAAGCAAGCATCTCACAACTAACATTCTCTGACTCTTTCAAAACATGTTTGCATTACTTATTTACTGATGAATGCAACTTGAATAGATTTCAAGAGCTACTTGCTCCCCAGATTCTGAAAATAACAAATAGCCTGCAGGAGTCATCTGATTATTTGGAAGGTAATTTAATGAAGGAGGTTGAAAATGCAAGACTTGTTCGTTTGCTTGCTAAACTAGATTTTATCAGTGAGAGACCGGAGTTTGTTAAAAACGGGTCCTGGTCAGAAACCGGGGAAAGGTACCCTATCAAACTATTCAAGGATTATGTATTCCACGAAGTTGACGAGAGGGGCAATCCGGTGGTTGACTTGACCCACGTGATCGACTGTCTGAACAAGCTAGATGCCGGGGTGGAGGAGAACATCTTGCTAGTGAGCTCTGACGAGATGACGTGTTTGATCATGAGCTACAGAAACCTCAAGGAGCTGGTGGAGAAGAGCTTCAGACAGCTGTTGGGGCAGTAGTGAGGGCTGGCGCGTGGGCCGTGTGCTCCTCCTTGTGGCTGTTTTCTTTTGTGTACCACCTACTTTGTACTTGTAACTGATAGACCTTGTTTCATGAAATACCATATCGACTCAATAAAAACAATAATATTTTAAGATCCCTTTTTATGTCCAGCTTGTATTTCCAGTACAAGCGAGCCAAGGTGCTCTTTTTCCGGTGGTGGGTCAACTCACAGGGAGACGGGGATCCAAACAGGAACTCACACATGATAACAAGAAGAATCAAAAATGTGCCATTGATATCACTTAGAAATGAAGAGTATATTCAGTACTTGAGAGATGAAGCAGAAACTCCTTCAAACAAGCCACCTGATAGAATGAAAAGAATAATCACCCACATCAAACCCCTTCCAAAATTCAAGTACTCTAGTCCGTCACCTTACAGAAAGAGCCTTACACATATACCAGACGTGACTATGCGTTTACATCTAATTGATAAAGTAGATAAAGAACAAGGTTCTGATAGAAAGAAAGTTGAACATAGAAGAAAAGCTACAAGCTTCACAGTCAGGAAACCATACTCAAAGAAGAAGAGTATACAACAAAATAAAAGCCAACAAAAGGTGGTGAGCTCAATGAAACAGGCAGGGCAATCATCAAAGAATGCCAAAAAACAGCAACAATCTACAGTTACATTCTCTGATCTCACTGACAAGCCAGAAAACCCCTTATTTGTTTATTATCAACATGACAATTCCGATAATGAGCTCAAAGTTTCCAACTTCAGCACTGCGTTCAATTACCAAGGTATCAGAGATTACCTCTTTAGAGCTAGAACAGGTAGAATACGTAATAACCAGAAGGTGATTCAACCCATTGAAGGAACAAGCCATAAATCCAAGGAAAGTGAAAGGCAAAGTACAATTGTTGAAGAAACTGAAACCAACTCACAAGTAACAGAGCGTGTCTCGATGAATGAAACTGAAGATGTCAATCACAAGAAATTGATTGCTAATTCTCCTATCAATGTGGCTGAGTTCTTTGGGACGGATGATGATAGAAGTGATGAGAATAAAGCAGAAGTTGCAAAAACTAGAGATATTACCCGCTTGGAAAATCAGAATCATGGCGAAAGTAAGAATGAACCATTGCCATTCAGTCTCAATTGGAGAAATCGCCTATCATTTGCAGCTGAAAGAAAGTTTTCTGACACGACAAATAATCAATCTTTCACTAATAGAAGAAATCTAACAGGGATCTTACGGCGTGTGTTTTCTACATCCGATCAGATGTTGGATACGAAAAATGTTAATAATGTACCAATTTTACCACCTGGGCATTCTCCAGATGGAGTCAAGAATAAAAATCTGCTTTTCAGGAATATAATCAATGATGTTTCATTAAGTGCTGCTTTACAAGCAAATGGTAGACAAGGATTGAATATAGATAAACATGAAGTGGATGCTGGGTTTGGTCATTTGAATGATTATACTGGGTTACAATATAGATACAACAATATTTTGAGAAATGAGGAAAATAGGAACTTTGTTGAGAGACCAGCCATGACCCAGATAAGTGAGAATGTACTGATCTCAAATGATACCAATCCCACTCAGCTTTGTATTGTCAGAATGCCCTCTGATTCTACAGGAACTGTGATTATTAATGATCCAGTTAGACGAAGCAATTTAGCTAAGAATGAGACAAAAAATGATGAGAATTGTGTGGAGTTGGAAGACTATAGCTACCAGTTTGAACATTTTGATGGTGAGTACTATACTGATGGATATGCAAATGATATCATCTCTACATATCAAGATCCTTGAGAGCAAGGTGGTTTGTATTGATTCCTGAAGAAAGTATCTGAATATCATCGATCTGTACAGTAGTTTGTTTATAATGTCTTGAAATCTTCCATTTATGCTTAAAAAATTTATTAATAAAATATTAACAGATAATCTATCCGCCGAAAACGAGTCAACAAAAAGCCAACAAATGCAACAGCACTGTACAACTAAGCAATAAGAGCTACATTTACGTATATCAGGTATGCTGCCCAGTGTTATTTTGAATAGAATGGCTATTGTTACGTAAGGCACAGAACGGAGCCATTCCGATTCACCACCGAGAGCGGCGGCGGGGTGTTTGTGCGCTTGTTTCAGACTGACACAAGACCCATTTTCAGATGCCCCAATTGCACACCCAAGTGGATTCTGAAACAGCTTCAGAAAAAATAACCACCCACCAGATTTCAAAAGATTGGATTGTAGATTAAAAAGTAAACCGAATGTACCAGATGTTGCATTACTTGGTACCTACCATCATTTGCCATTCCTGTATCGAATTGCTTAGACTTTTTTTTTGCTCTTTTCTGATTATTGATTGTTGATAAGTTGAGATTGAACATATCATTGAATTGATAAACACGATATTGTCAATACCATAACACTATAACACTCTAATTGTGTCAAATATATCAGATTTAGTGTGGGAGAAATCACTTAAGATAAGGACAAATAATTCCCCCCTTGAAAACAAAAATCACTACGCTTCAACAACAAGACAAACCACTAATATATAACAAATAAACAACATATCAGATATGGGTTGCGCAGCTAGTACACCCGTGGAACCCAACAAACACAGGGACATGGAATACCTTCAAAAACTACAAAACAACGAAGTGGAACAGATGTTACTGATGCATCAGGACCAGGAGAAAAACAGAGTCAAGATGTTGCTGTTAGGAGCAGGTGAGAGTGGTAAATCTACAGTGTTGAAACAAATGAGACTACTGCACAAAGGCGGGTTCACGGATCAAGAAAGAGTGCAGTATGGGAATATCATCTGGGCAGATACGGTGGCTTCGATGCAAACGTTGATCATGCAAGCTAGAAGAATTGGAATTGAATTGGATTGTGATAATCCTCAGAATGTTGAGTTGTACAGAAGCAAACAGAAAGTGTTGGATTATAAGCCATTGGATGGGATAGACGCACACGCTGCCGGTGGTGTTTCATTCATGAAGGATCATGTTTTGAAATATGCTGAGAATGGGGAAACCAGAAGAAAGATCATGAACAGTGCTGGCTCTACATCTGCAACTGGTTGGGAGATGAACGAGAAGGACTCATTGGCAATTAGTGAAGATGGGTTTGATGACGATGCTATAAAAGGACTACTTGAAGATGCTGCAAAACCGAGCAATGAAAAGCATTCTAAAGTTGATATTGCAGATGCAATTCAAAAACTTTGGGAACACGATTCAGGTATTCAAAGATGTTTCAATAGATCGAACTCATTCCATCTTGAGGTTTCATCACCTTATTTCTTTGCAAAGATTGGATCTTATGCACAAGAACATTATATCTCTACGGATGAAGATATACTCAGAGGTAGAATAAAAACAACTGGTATTACAGAAACAAATTTCAATATCAGCAATACGAAATTCAGAATATTGGATGCTGGTGGACAACGGTCTGAGAGAAAGAAATGGATACACTGTTTCCAGGATATAACCTGTGCTTGCTTTGTGGTTGCTGTTTCTGAATACGATCAAATGTTATTTGAAGATGATAGGGTGAACAGAATGCACGAGGCTCTGATGTTGTTTGAATCATTATGCAATTCGAGATGGTTCATCAACACTCCATTCATTTTATTTTTAAACAAGGTTGATTTGATGAAGGATAAAGTTCGAAACTCACCAATACGCAAATACTTTCCGGATTACCAGGGTAAAACAAACGATGTGGAAGATGCTTTGAAATATTTCGAAACTTTGTTTTTGAGCTTGAATAGAACAAAGAAACCTATATACGTCCATAGAACCTGTGCCACAGACACCCAGTCGATGAAGTTTGTCTTGACTGCGGTGACTGACATGATTGTGCAAGAGCGGTTGAAGAGAAGTGGTTTATTCTAGTGTCTATTAATAATATACAATTACATAATATCTTTTGTTTGTCCATATAATTGCAGCTAGCCGTAGGAAATGGAACAGTGATTGTTCAGCGTCTTACGTAATTGTGCCGGGGTCTGGGGCTGGCTTCTGAGAAATTTGAACTTGCGGATTTGTCAGTCTCTTTGTATTTAAAAGGATAGCTCTTTCTCCTTTCCTTGTTTTGCTCCTTTGCTTTCCTTCCCCAATAACAGTGATTCATGAGCATTCTTACAGTTGCTATTATCATTGTTTTAGTTTACAAGTTGAGTTCCATTTTAAGAAGGTTATACACCACAGCAGCACCATCCCCAGCAATGTCCAAAGCATACGTGAGCAAAGTTGAAAAACTTATCCAAGAAAACCCGGTCTTTATTGCCTCCAAGACCTACTGTCCATACTGTTCAGCTGCAAAGAGATTACTTGCAGAATCCGATGCTGAACCATTGATTTTGGAATTAGACACTTTAGAAGATGGTGATGAATACCAATCTGCCTTGTTGAAGATCACCGGCCAAAGAACCGTTCCAAACGTCTTCATTGCCGGTAAGCATATTGGTGGTAACTCTGACTTGCAAACTTTAGGTAAGAAGGGTATCAACAGCCAATTGAAGTTATAAGTTTGGTTGTGAGTTTCCCGTTTCCAGTTTCCAGTTTTCAGCTTTGAATTTTATTAATTTTACACCTATATATCTTTTCCGTTACAAATAAACCGCTTTGTATATCTTTATATTATTGAATGTCATATACTCTAGATCAACCACTATCCCAGAAAACACTCTAACATGTCCACCACCAGTAAGAGTACCCGATGGTGGGTTATGGATATCTCATATCTCCCGTGCAGTGTCAATCACCGATCGCCATCAAATCGCCCAGAGCCCGTGCTCACCCGCGACGGAGTAATAGCAGACATGAAATATGTGGCGGAGGAGGCGGCGCACCGAGATAGGAGACGGCCTCCTCTTGAACTTTGAATTCAGATAACAGGGCACTGTGTCTCTTGAATACGGTGCCACACTGGAGCTGGACATAAACATAGACATAGACACTCACCAAACCAATGGGTATTTTAGACAGCCATCCATACACAGCAGTCACTGCAATTATCAACAGGGCAGTGGACAATGCTGCTGCATCCGACTCTGATGGATTGATTGAAATGGAAATGCCCGAGCTATTGCAAGCCATCAAGTCTCAAAACAACATGAGTGAGCCTGGTCCAACTGAAGCTGCCAGGGCAATTAGAAAGAAATTGAAATACGGTAAATACGACCAACAATACAATGCATTGAAAGTGCTAGAGTTATTGGTTGCTAATGGTGGTATTCAATTGAAGCTACTATACAATGATACTAGATTGTTAGATAGATTGAAGATCATTGTCACGAGCGCAGATTCCACCGATACAGACTCGAGAATTAGAAGAAGGGTCTTAGCAATGGCAACTGGTTGGAGAAATGAGTATGAAGGTAGTAAAGATAGACAAGGTTTGGTTGATTTGTACTATCAGGTGGGAGGTAAGGGAAATGGTAATGGATCCCGTCGTCATCATTCTAATCGCCATCGTTCATCCGATAGGGTTGTTCCAGATTTCATGAATGATACTCCGTTTGAAGAATCGTATGGTAATGATGATGATCTTGATAGTTTATCCAATTATGAGGATGTCACCGAAACTTCAAGCTCTTCATATGATAGACTAAGACCAGCACCACCTCCTCCTTCATTTTCAAACAAGTCGAAATCAAACAGTGAATTGGACAAAAAGTTTAAAATCCCTAAAATTAACTATGAAAAGGAAACCCCAAAGATATACCAGACTATAGCACAAGCTAATATCTTTGCTACAAATCTTACGAACACTTTAAAATCATTAGAACCAGATGAGTTGTCAATTCATTCACCAAAGGCAAACGAACAGTTTGATCAATGCCGTCAAATTAGAAGAAAGATAT
The DNA here is from genome assembly GCA_030568425.1 of Ambrosiozyma llanquihuensis. Taxonomy (NCBI): domain Eukaryota; kingdom Fungi; phylum Ascomycota; class Pichiomycetes; order Pichiales; family Pichiaceae; genus Ambrosiozyma; species Ambrosiozyma llanquihuensis. Next base: position 134,722 of record JAJMFV010000276.1, on the reverse strand, counting down.
TGGCTTATCTACAATTGGTCAACAAGGAAGAACTTCTTGGTGCATTGTTGAAATGTAACGATGATTTGGTTGCATCTTTGAAATTGTATGAAACCAAGAGTGAATACAACGATGATGATATAGACTCTTTGGCAAACTATGAAACTGATAATGACTCACCAGATGATGATGATTCTATAAACGACGGCTATGATCATCAAGTGCCTTCCACAGTGAGACCACCACCATCAGTATCTACCTCATCCTCCCATTCTGGACTAGCATCACCAACCCCAGCTCCACCTGTATCCGCACCAGCATCCGCATCGAGAAACGTCAATTACCCATTAACTTCAACAGGAAGAAAGAAGGCTCCCCCAATTCCTCCAAAATCTCCAAGTTTGAGAACTCCAAAAGCCCCAACAAGCATCGCAAAGAGAACTGAAGAAGTTGATGATGACAATCCTTTTAGTGACGATAACGAGCCAGATCTCCCTATTGTCTGGAGGTAAATATACACTAAGTACTGTGTATCATATGGCAAGAAAGTGAACTAAATTAACTCCGTGGTAGTTGTAGCAGTAGTAAAAATTTGTGCCGGGCACGCTCCCTTTGAAAATTTTGTACTTTCCGGCCGAACATCAACTTTAACTATTCACAACCAGAGCTAGTCAGCCTGAAGTTGCATTGAAAACTCGGTTGAGTAACAACTACGACCAAATATCAAGGGATATTTAGCAAGCGATGAGCGACTCAGAGGGTTTTGACAAGAGTATGGATATGGGTCCAACTGATGGAGTTGATGAAAAGAATGTGGAGGAACAACAAGAACAAGAACAACAACAACAACAAAACGCAGATCATCAAGATACATCATCACACGGAGATCTCATTCCCCAATCTGATCAAAATGATGATGTCTACGACAAGTCAATCAAAGACGATGTGATTTATGACACCACCGAGTCTCCAAAATACCATTCTACTAGAGCTTTGATCATTGCTAATCTGCGGGCACCGTTCGATAACACTGATTTTCAAGATATCTTGAATGACCAAGCAGCAAAGTCAAATGCAACTATCGAAAGAGCATGGTTGAATGAAAGAAGATCACATTGTATTGTGATAGTATCAGAAATCGAAAGCGCTGTTGAAATTCAAAAGAATTTGAATGGTCGTTATTTCCCATTAACTGGAGATGACAACGAAGAACCACAACCAGAGTTTGATGATGAAGGAACCCCAATTCAAAGATTACCAATGTATATCGACTTCATTCCTGTTAAAGCCACTCAGCTATGGATTGATCAAGAAAACAAAGGTCCAAAGGATGCGGTTTGGAAAGTTGATTATGTTAGACAAGTTTCCAAAGAGCAAAAAGATTCTGATTTCTTGGTGGTGACACACAAGATGTTAAACTACCCAAACAAATCATCCGGCTACAAATCATCATCATCCTCAGCATCTTCATCAACTTCTTCGTTTCCAAGAAACCGTGGTGGAAATTCAAGAGGTAGATACGACTCACGTGGTGGACGCGGTGCCCGTGGATATCGTGGTGGATACAATGGGTACGGCGGTTATCAAGGTGGTAGTAACATGAGATCATATGACCGTTACCAGCAACAGCAGCAATATAGAAGCGGTGGATACGGCGGATACGGTGGATATGAAGATCCAAATGCAGCATATTATTATCAACAGCAATATCAACAGCGAGACCAAATACCATATGGTTATCAACCATCTCAAGGTTATGCAAGGGAATACAGAGGAAACCATTATCAATCCAGAGGCGGTTACAGAAATGACCAAGGGAACTATAGAAATGCAAGAGGTTCAGCAGGTGCTAATACTAATGATAATAATGATACTAATAATAGACAGGCCCAGCAACAATCTCATGATGACGAGACTTCAAACTACAGAAGAGAGAGATCTCCAACTAGACAGGCTTCTGGTGCTACTAGCATTTCCAGATCGCCTCCACAAAATAGATCCCCTGAATGGTCCGATTAAAAAGGTTAATTGTTTCATTTTTCATTGTGTTTTCTTCTTCTTGCTTTTTATTTTTCTTCTCTAATTTATTTTATTCTTAGATTCTTTTTGTATCATTTATACTCTCATGTACTTTTAAAATATCGAATGATTATCATTTATCAAATAAATAACTAAAATTAATATATAGAACTTGAAAGAACTAAAACTTTGCAAGACATACACACAAAACTATCTACAAAGGTCGAAGGGCAAAAAACTAGAATTAATCAACAGGAGCAAAAAAGCATAACTGATTCATTCTTTATCAGCAACCCATAACTGATGAACGATATTAAACAACCCGTTTTCTTGAGTTTCAATAACATACAACCCATACAATCCAATCCAAGTACCAAGGGTCAACAACCCCATGGCTAACTTATGCCAAATTCCAAACTTTCTCAATGGGATATAATCAACAATACAACTTTGGAAACCAGCCCTACAATGCCATAACAACAACCCACCACACATCAGATCAATCACAGGATGAACTTGGAAACCCAAAACGATGGGACTACCGAGCAGTGGAATCATTGCCAAAGTCACAATCTTCTCATATGACCAATGATACGAACCGTGATATTCGTCAGCTGGAGGTGGCTTGTATGCGTCATTGACTGTGCCGATGATGTTTCCAGGTGGGTCTTCTTTTAGCTTGAAGATTGAGAAATCTGGTTTTTTGAAGAAGGATTTGCTTCTTTTGTTGTTGCCGAAGATATACGATGATGATGTTAATGATGATGATGTGGATTTGAGTCCTAGGCCGAGAACTGAGGATGTTGGCCTTAGTATAGGTTGCCTTATTGAGAATGCCAATCTGTTAATCATGATGATGGTAGTGTATTGATGTGGTTAGGTTTGCGATGTAGGGATAAGAGAACGTGGTGGATTCTGTTAAGCAAATTTCTTCAATCTTTCAACGATTGATTTGAACCTCTCTCTTTTGATTTTTTTTTGGAATTTTTTGCTTCAACTTTTCATTTTCATTGTGGAGTTTCTGGGCCGGTTTGTCTACACTGATTGGGCCACCAGTTACCCCAAATTTTAAGCATTGAGTTTCTAGCATTGTATCGTCTTTGTATCTTGCACTTTGAAGATCCGAATCAAGTATACTAAGAAAAATCACGCATGTGGAATTGCAGCCTAACCTCACAAAAAATAGTAGATCTAGATTGCTGATGAGAAAATCAGTCATACTTAAAACACCCGCCAACCTTGCCACCCTTCCATAATTACAATCTTAGCTTCAGCCAAATAACAAACCCTTCATCAACCAACACAGAATGTCAAACGTGGAAAAGGCGCAACTACCAGTATCACCGTCGCCATCAGACCCGCCACCAACTGCAACAGCACACATACATGATGAATCACCACCACCCACACCACCACCAGCTGCACCAACCACGCACGGGATCCAGATCATAATATCCGGCTTCATAGCCAACTTCATGGTCTTTGGAATCTGCTTCACGTTCGGAATCTACCAAGAATACTACACCTCCAATTCCGGCCCCCTCCACAACTCAACCCAAGCAACTGTATCGATGATAGGAACAGTAGCAACAGCAACAACCTACACCTGTGCAATCTTCAACAACACCCTTTTGAAAATTTTCAAGACTCCCAGAACAGTGATGCTTATCGGAACAACAATCATGACCACCGGCCTGATCCTCTCTTCGTTCGCCCGTGATCATGAAACATACCAATTCGTGCTCTCACAAGGGTTGTTGGTCGGGATAGGCGCCTCGATGGTATACACTTCCCCTGTTGTCTGTGCCCCACCGTACTACACACGACACAGAGGAACAGCATTGGGTGTATTGTTTTCCGGGTCGGGGATAGGTGCATTGATGTTATCACCGTTCACACGAATGTTGATATCGAAAGTAGGCTGGCGCTGGTCGTTGCGTGTGCTAGGGTTGATTAACATGTTACTGAACATAATCGCATCGTTACTGGTTCATCAGCATCCTTCATTGCGTGGCAATTATAAGCCATTGCGGTCGATGTTCAATTACAAAGTTGTGGATATTGTATCCTTGACATCGCAACTGGGAGCTGGGTTTTTCCAATCTGCAGGATATTTGATCTGTTTGAACTACATGTCAACGTACGGTGAAACACTAGGGTTCACTGCACATCAAGGGGCAAACTTCATAGCAATGAACAACGGAATCAATGCAGTGTTCAAAGTCGTATTGGGTCATGCTGCAGACAAGACAGGACGACTAAACATGATCATAATATGTAATTTCATTAGTGCGTTGAGTGTATTGACACTATGGCTAATCAGCAAACGACAAACATTCATATCTTTTGTTGTTGTATACGGTGTGTTTTCAGGAGCGATTATTTCATTGTTACCAACCTGTTTATCTGAAATATTTGGAGTCAAGAATTATCAGTCAATCAGTGGCTTGATGTATTTTTTCCGAGGGATGGGGAATTTGATGGGTTCGCCAATAGCTGGTTTGTTGATTAAGAATTCTAATGGAGGGATTCAGATATCGAAAGATTATCAAAATGCAATTGTTTATAATGGAGTGTTGTTATCAGCTAGTACTCTCTTATTGCTCTACTTAAAGATTCGAGTGATGAAAGGTCATACTGAAAAGCAAAATGTGTAGTGTTTTTACCTCTTCTGTATAGCATCAAATGACAGTAATTTTATATGACAAAGGTAATTGTGATTTGATATGAAAAGAGGAAACTAGGATGGATAAAAAAAGAAACTAAACTAAAAGAAGAAAACTAACTATGATAAGGATGGAATAGAGAAAAGAGATGATGTTGGGATTTGGGGGAATTAATTAATTCAAAAAAGGTCGGAGGCAGGGGGGATAAAAGGAAATTGTCGATTAAAAGTGATGAATCTATAAAACAATACAAGTTCTCTTACCATCCTTAGTACCCTTATTCTTGCTCTTCTTCTTTTCCTTCTTTCTCACGGTTGTATCCAATGCAGCTCTTGTAGCGGTTTCAAAAACTTCTCTAACACCTTGATTCAATTTAGCGGAACATTCCAAATAACTGTGGGCTCTCATCTTTTCAGCAACAGCTTGACCTTCAGCAGTGGAGACTGGTTGTTGACCTAATTGTTGTAGAGCTTCGATTGTTCTTTGGTTATTTCTTAAATCAATCTTACAACCAACAAGGATGATTGGGACACCTTGACAGAAATGTAAAACTTCAGAGATCCATTTTTCTTGGACATTATCTAAAGTATCTGGAGCATCAACAGAGAAACAAATCAAGATAACGTTGGAATCTGGGTAAGATAAAGGTCTTAATCTATCATAATCTTCTTGACCGGCAGTATCCCAAAGGGCCAACTCAACTCTTCTACCATCAACTTCGACATCTGCAACGTAATTTTCAAACACAGTTGGGACATAAACTTCTGGGAAGGCACCTTTGGAAAAGACAATCAAAAGACACGTTTTACCACAGGCACCATCACCAACAATGACCAATTTCTTTCTAATATCTGCTAACGGAGCCATATTGAATATAGATATATATATATTATTGTATTATAAGGTGTATTATAATGAAGTGCTATCAAACAGGATACGGTATGTTAGTAATTTAAACTTGGAACTTAGAAAATCCAAAAGGCGACAAGAGAGAGAAAAAAAAGGTGATCCAAGCCAAGGCTCACCGAATCGCAATGCCAGAACACCGGTGCACCAGCAGCTGCGCATTGCTCTGCACGCGCGCCAACAAAACGAAAACATAAACAAATAAGAGGGAAAGGCACGTTGGAATTGGTGGAATTGGTGGTGGTGCTGCTGTTTTAGTTGTGGTTGTGGTTGTGGTTGTAGATGATGTTTGATATCTTGATCTCTTGATGGTGTATGATGTGGTATGGTATGGTGTATCAACTTAGATGGATGTAGTTGATATGTATGCAATATAACCGTATGGAAACACTGCGCACCGTTTAAGTCTCTCTCAGGTCAAATCGTTGATCTTGTGATGAGCAGTATGGTGAAATGGGAAGCCCGTAACCAACTAAACGATATTCAACTGCATGTTATTAGTGTTTATACATACGGTATTCACTGGTAATATAACTTGGAACAGATGTTAGAATAGAAAGGGAACTCAAAAGCACACGGTGCACAGGGGAAAGAAATAGTGCAGTTGAGTTCTGTTTGTTGCCTTGTTTTTCTTCACCTGTTGCGCTGTTTGTTGTGCGATAAGCTTCTCATGCTGATTTGGGAAACACCCGTACACGGCCATCTCCATGATTACTATTCATCAATTCTGTTCAGTTCACTTACATTTCAATACACAATATATGCTACCTCTACTGCTTATCCACTCCGTTGTGCAAGAACTCGGAGTAGTTCGATGACACATGGATACCACACTCGGTCTTGGCCTTACCCTTCCATCTCCCACTTCTCTCATCTTCTCCTTCTTTGATAGGCTCAGTGGAATGCCAATCTCCAATCGACTTGTAACCCAAATCGAGCAACTCATTGTATGGAACATCGTTCTCTTTAATATATTTAAACACATCATTGAAATCCCATGAAGCCAATGGATTAATCTTCAACACTTTCAAATCATAGTCAATCTCAACAATCGGCATGTTAGATCTAGCACCACCTTGTGATCTTCTACGACCGGTCAACACACCAACTATCTGTAAATCCTCATATGATCTATTCAATGGCTCAACTTTAACCAAATAATCGTATTTCAATTCATCTTTCAACCATAATTCATCACCGTATTTCTCTTGGAACTCTTGATCATCAGCACAACCTAAAGGTTTATACACATTCAACTTAAATTTAGAATACTTCTCCCTGATCTTATCAATCAACTCCAAAGTTTGTGGGAAATGGTATAACGTATCTATAAAAACCAACTCAATTGGGAACTTGCCATCATCATCAAACAGTTCACTTGACAACTCGAGCTTATCGAGCATATCCAGTATACACAATCCAGTTAATCCGAATGCAGTAGTTTGGAATAAATTAGGGATTGTTAAGATGGCCCATTTTAAAACCTCCTGTGGCGTTAATGTGGCCAATGTTTTATTTAGATGATTTAATTGTAGATCTGAAAGTTCGATAAATGGCTTGGTTTCAGATGCTACCTGATTAGAAACTTGGTTTTCTGTAGTCATGTTTGCTTGAAGTTTATATGTGGTTTAGCTAGCTTCTAAGCAAAATTGATTCAAACTATTGGAGGAATTTAGATGTATACAACTATATATATTTATATGATATTATTGATTATAAATAAATATCCATATTTACCATATCAGTGTGTTCTCCGTGTACTAGTGAAGACGGAATGAAAAATTTGATTACTAAATGGAGAATCCATGTTCAACTGTGGAGCCCGAGATTGCTGAATGTCACGTGATGTAGTAGTGTGGGAGGCATGGGTCGATCGGCGCATGATGTCCACTGACCCGCTCACGACGATTGGCATATTATAGAAAATTGATTCTATTCACTTTGTTATACTGGTTATACTGGTTATACTGGTTATACATGTTATACATGTTATACAGACCTCATGATGCTCGGTTCACATTGAATTTGCGTGCAAAATCATATCACTACTTATTGAATAACTTAATACGATGACCACGGAACATGCATACACAGATCTCTCAACTCCACTAGGATCATTACAGGAAGAATTGAGTGGGATAATCGAAGCATTCATTCATTTGGGAGTTCAAGTTCATGATTTCCAAGGCACTGATGAAGCAAACTTGGGACTCTCTAACAACATTAACAAAGTTGTCACACAATTACAATCACTTTCAAACAAAGATGAACTAAATGATATTTCCATCCCTTTGGAAATTGTGAATTATATTGAAGATGGAAGAAATCCGGATATTTACACCAGAGAGTTCGTTGAAGTTGTTAGAAAGATCAATCAGTATTTGAACGGTAAGAGTTTGGCATTTGAGAAATTTAGAAATGTGTTAGGCGATAGTATCAAAAAGGAATTCCCTGACTTGGAACTCGATGTTAATGAAATAAACAAAAGAACTGATGTGTAACCATTCCAATGCCCAATTCCAACCAACCTGAAACACTTTTCTCCAACGAATCATGACTAATTAGATTTCTCCTCTAGATCGTACTTATAATTGTATATTAAATCCATTCTTTCACACTTGGATCAACTAAACCATGTAAGCTCTTGTAATCCACCATGCTAAACTGGTCCCATACCAAAGAACCAATGTCCATTATGTGTATCGCACGACCTTCGAATTTGTCGAACGAAAAAAAAAACACTCCAAAAATCTGTTTCCTTTTCATTTTTCAATGGTCAATCTGATTGCAACTCTCTTGTCTAGAGCCAAACTTAATAAAAAAGGAAAGGAAAAAAAGGTACTATTCATAAAATGTTGTATAGATCTTCAAGCGTGTATATGAAATCTTCCTTGAGAAGTTCACTCAAGCCTTCCAGTTCATTGGCATTGTTAACATCTACCAGATTCAGTTCAAAATTGAGTTCCAAGCCAACTATCCAAGAACAAAATGCCAAATATCGTGAATTTGTTAAGAACTTGGAATTCAATACAAAAGGTAACGTTATTAAATCTAATGATTACACACATATCCAGTTTGAAAACTCAAATTTCTCAAAAGGTTTAAAAGAATCAAACAAGATGAAAAATCAACTGATTGATGAAAAATTAGCATTATTATCCAAGATGAACGGAATCTCACTTGATGAGCTTAAATCCAAACTAGATGATAAAGTCTCATTAAAATTGAAAGCTCTTGAAGATGACAAGTTCAAAATTGAAAATAAAATCACACAATTCAAGTTAGAATTGGAAAAACCATTTGATAATTATGATCTGATTCAAGATGTTCTTTTAAATTTACAACATTTCAAAGGCCCAGCAGTGGAACAATCACCTGTTTTCAAGCATCTCTATGCCATCGATTCGAAATTTGCTGATTTGTTCAGATTGGCATTGTATAAAGGTGTCAATGATGAAACTTTGAAGCCATTGTATGAACATTTGAAAACCGGTAACATTTCCAAGATCCAAGTGAAAGATTCAAAGATTTTGGAAGATTTGTTGGCTGGTAAAAGCGTTGCCGTCACATCCAAAAAAGCACAACAAGCAACAATAACAATACCAGCACCAGTCCAAACGTTGAAGGATGAAACTGCCACATTTTCCCCAGAATTTTTCTTGCAAACTTTATTTGACCAATTCAACCTTTATGAAACTTTAGATGAGTCAAAGGTTTATCAATTGTTAGTCAAGGTTGATCCTGAATTTGCAGCAAAGATCAAAGAATATGAAAGTTTGGATGCAACCGATGACTTGGTTTTAGAAACACAGTTCAATGAATTGTTATCATATGTTTCCAAAGAAGAGTCAAAAGTGTTTGCATCATTTGCCAACCCAGAATCTGAATCATCATTGGAATTGAAACAAATATTGGATGAACCACAACCAATTGATTTACTTGAACTTTACGAAGGTTTACAGAACCATAAAGATTATTTCAACTCCCCAATTTTCAAGACTCTTGAAGAGATTGATCCTGTTTTCGGTAAGGCTTTGAAAGATTTGGAAACTTTACCAGAAGGTGAAGAAGTTGAATTGAAGAATCTTGAAGTTTCCACACTTTTAAATGATCCAGCATCACCAATTTCAATTGCTTTGAATGATATCACATCCGATTCTTATAAGAAATTAAAAGATGCATTAACCGTTGAACAAAAAAGAGTTGAAAAATTCATAAGTATTCCTGAACTATTCGATAATGTCACCACCAATGGTATTGAATCTGAAACTTTCAAATTGTTATCCACAATCGATGACAAGTTTGCCTCGTTATTAAAAGAATTATCATCTGGTGAATTGGAGAATGAAAAGGCAATTGAATATGGTACCCAATTAGATGACTTATCCAACGATGAATCATCCAAGATCTTCAAAGCTTTACGCGATGTTGAATCTGAAGATTACAAGAAACTATTCAAGTTGATCAGAGAAGTTGAACATGAACATGAACATGTGCATGAGGTCAAAGAAGTTGTGTCACCATCATTATCATCTGTGACTATTCCAGCTACAGTTATCGATGAGAATGGATTAGAGATCTTACCTCCATTACAAAGACAATTACAAGCCATTGAAGCTGAAGATCAATCTGAGTTATCCGAAGAAGTTCAAAAAATCAATAAATACTACGAGATGGCAATTGAAGCTGTTGATGAACTTACAAGAGAAATAAAAGCGGATGAATATGATCCATTGACCAGAGTTGATGCTGCTGAGGTTCTTAAGATGTTAGAATTCAAACCTTCATCTGAACAAGTTTCACAAGTTGAATCATTCAGTGAAACAAGTATCCCAATTGCCAAGGATGAAGTTTTGGAATTATGTGTCAATATGATCATGAAGGATGGTTTGAAACAAAGAGCAAGAAAATATTTAAACCGTGCATTATACTTAATTTACCTTGAAAAAAGAGTTGATCCGGTGAATTTATTAAAAGAGGCATTGGATCTAGCAGCACCATTAGTTGTTACAAAAACAGTCAAGACCGGTTTTGCTAAGAATTTCACAGTGCCTGTTCCATTGAAACCAAGACAAAGAAACAGATTGGCATTCTCATGGATTTTAGAAGCTTCTGATTCTAGAACATCGAATGATTTCCCAGTTAGATTATCTGAAGAGATTTTGCATGTTCATTCTGGTAGATCCAAGATTATGGAGAAGAAGGCAAACAATCATAAAGCTGCCATTGTCAACAGATCCTATTTGAAATTGTAATAGCTGTGGGAGTTGACAAAGTTTACTCGATGTGTTTTAGGTGTTTTATGTTGTGTTGTCTGGTGAAGTAAAGTGAAGTATCATTCACGTATATGTCATTTGTAAATAGTATTAATTAGATTAATTAACATTCAAACAAAAATTATAAATAGGCTGTAGAATGTAGTGAATCTGGAATATATACAAGTAGTTTGCCCAAGCAAATGGTGATGGAAAATAGTGGTGCGCCACGTATGCGTATATACTAGGTATCTCCTCACCAGCCACGGATGCTGGAATATTCCACAGAGCTGGGTTTATTTATTCAATGGCAAACACTTAATACTCAGATCAACACAGATTATATTCTCTCAGTTTCCATACTGGTAATCTCTTAATTACGGTGATAAGTCCAGTTGCACAGATTGGTGAACCCTGATGTTGTGGTTGGTAATACGCTCTTAATTCCCGGGATAGGCCCGAAGTCCGTGCTGTCGGCAAGCGGCAAGGAGAACGCCACAAACAACACAAGCACCAGCACCAACAACACCAACAACAACAACAAGAACAACAACAAAAACAACACGCAAAATATACGTTTGTTGCAGAATATTGCCCCTGTCACCCGTAACAGATAACCAGAGCTAAGATGAACACCGTAGAACACCGTAGAACACCCTTCTCTCGTGTATCCCCCCCCAGCAGGCGTGGCGCAGTCCCTCCTGAATCCCGGCCCGTTTACAAATCGCTGTTAAGGGCCCCCGCCGCACGCCCAATTTGCCCAGCGAGCGAGCGAGGAAGTCGGCGATAGTGTCTATCGCCGACCTGCTATTTCCACAAGATCTGAAATTTTGCTGAGTTGCCAGTTTGCCGTTTTCCCATGTGTATATCAACAACAGTGTGTGCACTCTTGCTCTCTTTGCTCTCCTTGTTTCATCTCTGTATTTCTTCTGTTTCTCTCTTTTGTAGTATCTTTCTGTCAATTCTATCAGCTTATTAAAACCCTTTTACTAAACTTATACAATGCCTTCATCCTCGGAATCGATTTCTGTGAAGTCTGCCACCGACGGTGCAGACTTGCCTCAGTATACAGGTTTCGATGCTCACATAGACAAGGAAGTGAAAGACCTAGCAAGACAATTGACCAGAGGAAGTCTCGATGGTGCAGAAGCAGCTCCAATTTCATCCAGTCATGAGCTTATCAGAGTTTTAACTTCAATGTCCCAAGTTCCTGGTGTCTCACCTTTTGATGCCAACTCAAGTGGCATTGATGAAAGATTAAACCCTGAATCAGATGAATTTGATTCTAAATTCTGGGTTAAGAACATGAGAAAATTAATGGATTCTGATCCTGATCATTTCAAACCAACTTCATTGGGTGTTGCATACAGAGATTTATGTGCTAAAGGTATTGCTTCAGATGCCGATTTCCAAGCAACTGTCTTGAACATTCCATACAAAGGTCTACGTGATTTTTACTTCAACTTCTTCAAATCCAATGATGAATCAAGATATTTCGATATCCTAAAGCCAATGGATGCTCTGATGAAACCAGGTAGCTTGACCGTTGTCTTGGGTAGACCAGGTGCTGGTTGTTCAACCTTATTAAAGACCATCTCTGCCCATACATATGGTTTCAAAGTGGACAAAGAATCCAAGATTAGTTACGATGGTTTAACACAGGCCAATATTCGTGACCATTATAGAGGTGAAGTTGTGTACTCTGCTGAAGTTGATGCACATTTCCCTCATTTAACAGTTGGTCAGACTTTAGAATTTGCTGCTTCTTTGAGAACCCCTCAAAACAGACCAACTGGTATTACAAGACAACAATATGCAAAACACATGACTCAAGTACGTAATACAATTTCAAAACTCCAATTTTAAAAAAAATTAAATTAAGATTGGCATTGCCACACACTGCATCTTCAATTGCTAAATTGCACTATGGCGGTTATCACACTTTAATTTTTTTTTGCTTGTTTGCTCCCTCAGCTTTCGCACACGGAATTTTTCATACTAACAAATGCCCTTTTCTTTTTTGCACTATAGGTCTACATGGCTACTTATGGTTTATCGCACACTTACAACACCAAAGTTGGTAACGATTTCGTTAGAGGTGTCTCTGGTGGTGAAAGAAAGAGAGTCTCAATTGCTGAAGTCTCACTATGTGGTTCCAATGTTCAATGTTGGGATAACGCCACCAGAGGTTTGGATGCCGCCACAGCCTTGGAATTCATCAGAGCTTTAAAAACATCTGCTATGATCTTGGAATCAACTCCATTGATTGCCATTTATCAATGTTCTCAAGATGCATACGATTTGTTCGATAATGTTGTTGTTCTTTATGAAGGTTATCAAATCTATTTCGGTTCAGCCACCACTGCAAAGGCCTATTTCGAAAAGATGGGTTGGGAATGTCCTGCAAGACAAACCACTGCTGATTTCTTAACATCTGTTACATCTCCTGCTGAAAGAGTCGCCAAGGCTGGTTTCGAAAACAAGGTTCCTAGAACCCCAAAAGAATTCTCCGAATACTGGAGAAACTCTCCTGAATTCACCGAATTAACCACTGAAATCGACTCTTATATTGCCAATGCTGAACAATACAACATGAGTGCTGAATATAAAGCTGCACACGTTGCAAGACAATCCAACCATATCAGTGCTCGTTCTCCATACACAGTTTCATTCTGGATGCAAATCAAGGAAATCTCATTGAGAAATTGGTGGAGATTCCAAGGTGATCCATCAATCACTTTGTTTTCAGTTATTGCCAACAGTATCATGGGTTTGATCTTATCCTCCTTGTTTTACAATTTGTCCAGTACCTCAGGTGAATTCTATCACAGAGGTGGTGCTATGTTCTTTGCTGTTTTATTCAATGCATTTGCCTCCTTCTTGGAAGTTATTGCTTTGTACGAAGCTAAAAATATTGTTGAGAAACATAAGAAGTATGGTTTATATCGTCCTGCAGCTGATGCATTTGCTTCGATCTTAACTGAATTACCAGGTAAATTCTTAACTTCAATTGGTTTCAACATGACCTTCTATTTCATGGTTAACTTCAGACGTGATGCAGGCAGATTCTTCTTTTACTACTTGATGAATTTCATGGCAACTTTGGTTATGTCCCATATGTTTAGAACTGTTGGTTCGATCTTCTCTTCATTATCTGAATCCATGGCTCCTCTTAACTTGATTTTGACTGCTTTGGTCATCTACACCGGTTTCGTCTTACCAACTCCAACAATGCACGGTTGGTCAAGATGGATTAATTATATCGATCCAATTGCATACATCTTTGAAGCTTTAATGGCTAATGAATTCGCCAATAGGGATTTCGAGTGTTCTTCTTTTGTTCCTTCTTATTCTGATGCTGATGTTGCCAATAAAGTTTGTAATGCCGTCTCTTCTGTTCCTGGTCAAACTGTCATCAGTGGTAGTGATTACATTGCTGCTGCATACAAATACTACAGTTCTCACAGATGGAGAAATTTCGGTATTGTTGTTGGTTTCACTTTATTCTTCTTGTTAACTTACTTAATCTTGGTTGAATACAACAGAGGTGCCATGCAAAAAGGTGAAATCATTGTGTTTGAACAATCTTACTTGAGAAAATTAAAGAAACAAAATCTATTGGCAAAGACAATCAACAACGATCCTGAATCCGCTTTGGATGGTGAAAAACCTCAAGGTATCAAAGAAGAAACTTATGATACTTCAGGAAGCTCTGAAGATGGTGTTAATAAATTAGCAACAGGTAACGATATCTTCCATTGGAGAGATGTTTGTTATGAAGTTCAAATCAAATCGGAAACTAGAAGAATCTTGGATCATGTTGATGGTTGGGTTAAACCAGGTACATTAACTGCTTTGATGGGTGCTTCTGGTGCAGGTAAGACTACATTATTGGATGTTTTGGCTAACAGAGTTACCATGGGTGTTGTCTCTGGTCAAATGTTCGTGAATGGTCACTTGAGAGATGCTTCTTTCCAAAGATCTACTGGTTATGTTCAACAACAAGATTTACACTTACGTTCTTCAACAGTCAGAGAAGCTTTAAGATTCTCAGCTTATTTAAGACAAGGTAGAGCTGTTAGTAAGAAGGAAAAGGATGAATACGTTGAAAATGTTATTGATATCTTGGAAATGAAATCATATGCCGATGCCATTGTTGGTGTTGCCGGTGAAGGTTTGAATGTTGAACAAAGAAAGAGATTAACAATTGGTGTTGAATTAGCTGCAAAGCCTCAATTATTATTATTTTTGGATGAACCTACCTCTGGTTTGGATTCTCAAACTGCTTGGTCTATTTGTCAATTGATGAGAAAATTAGCAAACAATGGTCAAGCTGTTTTATGTACTATCCATCAACCTTCAGCCATCTTGATGCAGGAGTTTGATAGATTGTTATTTTTGGCTAAAGGTGGTAGAACCGTTTACTTTGGTGATTTAGGTAAGAACTCTCAAACTCTTATCAATTATTTTGAAAAGCAAGGTGCCCATAAGTGTCCACCATCTGCTAATCCTGCAGAATGGATGTTGGAAGTTATTGGTGCTGCTCCTGGTTCCCATGCTAATAGAGATTATCATGAAGCATGGTTACAGTCTGAAGAAAGATTATCAATTAAGAATGAATTAATGGAGATGGAAACTGAATTGGTTAAGCTTCCAGTTGATGCTTCTCCTGATTCTAAATATGAATTTGCCTCTACACTGTTTGTTCAATATCTGGCTGCTTCTCAAAGAACTTTGCTTATGTATTGGAGAACTCCAAGTTATATTTGGTCTAAGGTTATCTTGTGTGTCATTGCTTCATTATTCAATGGTTTCTCTTTCTTCAAAGCTGGTACATCTTTACAAGGTTTGCAAAATCAAATGTTGTCCATCTTCATGTACTGTATCATCTTATTGGCTTTCATCAATCAAATGTTACCTCACTATGTCAGTCAAAGAGATGTTTATGAAGTTAGAGAGAGACCATCAAAGACTTTCAGTTGGAAAGTTTTCCTTGCTGCTCAAATGACTGCTGAACTTCCTTGGTCTGTGTTATGCGGTACCATTGGTTATTTCTCTTGGTATTATCCTGTTGGTCTTCAAGCAAATGCTGCTCTTACCGGCACTACTGCTGAAAGAGGTGCCTTATCTTGGTTATCATTGATGGCATTCTATGTGTATGCTACTTCATTGGGTCTTATGACTATAAGTGGAATGGAACTTGAACAAAATGCTGCTAATGCTGCTTCGTTATGTTTCATGATGAGTTTGAATTTCTGTGGTGTTCTATACTATCCAAGTGGTTTCTGGATATTCATGTACAGATGTACACCATTCACCTATTTCATCTCTGCTATGTTGGGTGCTGGTTTTGGTGACGCTGAAGTTGTTTGTGCTGCTTCCGAGTTGGTTTCATTCCCTCCTCCATCCGGTTCCACATGTGGAGATTACATGAGCTCATACATTTCCACTGCTGGTGGTTACTTGTCCGATTCATCAGCCACTGACTTGTGTCATTACTGTAGTGTTGCAAAAACTAATGACTTTTTGGAATCCATCCATATTAAATATGATGAAAGATGGAGAAACTGGGGTATTTTCATTTGTTACATTGGTATCAACTATATGTTATGCTTCCTGTTCTACTACTTAGCCAGAGTTCCAAAGAAGGCTAACAGAGTGCAAGATGAATCTAGTTTGAAGTCAACAGCTTTAGTCAATGTTGATGAAAGCCCAGATGAGAAATAATCAACTTACTTGTGTTTCTTTTCAAAAATAGCCCCTTTACAAGATACCATACCATACCATACCATACCAATCAAACTGCCTTTTTTATCTTCTTTCTTGTTTTGTTTTGTTTCGCTTACTATATAGCCCACTCACCAGATTATATACTATGGTGATTTATATATATGTGATTATATATATCTTCCTTTTTGTACCTTCTTATCCTGTGAATTTTCTCTTAATTAAAACACTTGATTAATTCAATTACCGTTATTCGAAATGAAAATGAGTAGTCTCAAGCTAAATGGCGGGCATGTTGCAAAGAAGGCTGTGTTGTTATACACAGCCCGAGAATTGGCAAAATAAAAAATTAAAAAAATAAAAGAAAAATTTCATTTTTGCGATATCATAGAGAGCATCACTAAACCACACTAAACAGTAGGATAGAGCACTATAGGTCAAATAAACAAAACAGGAAATTCAAATGGGTAGAAAATCAACAAAATCCAAACTGATAGGCACCTCAAATGTCCCGCCAATTCTGGAACTGGACTTTGGATCGGATCTACTATTCGCAACCAACTTCCATCCATCTTCAAATCTCTTCGTTACGGGTTCAGCCACGGGTCACGTGAAACTGTTCAAATACGACTCGGACAAACTTGAATCCAGAGCAGAGAGTCTGAAACTTGCTGACAAACCAGATAGTTGTGTGAAAGCCAACATTGGAGTCAAATCGTTAGACTTTGAGAAAAACGAAGATGACGAAGACGATGAAGGTGTTTCTGATTTGCTTACACTTGGCTGGAAGACCAAGAGACACAAAGGAAGTTGTAGATCCATTGCTTTCGATCACACTGGAAACACCATTTTTTCAGCAGGTTTGGACAAGTCGATCAAGATTGCAAACACTGAGACAGGTCAGGTTGTATCCAAATACCAAATGGACATCCGTTCGAACGTCACCAAGATTATAAGTCCTCCTTCAAATAAGAATTTCTTGCTTGTAGGCACAGAAGACGGTGATGTTTTATGCTACGACACAAGAGATGTGAATAAAGGCGCAATATACAACATCAGAAACGTTCACGATGACACAGTCAACTCGATCTGTCACATGTCTCCGAAATCAGACTACCAGTTCATATCAGTTGGTTCCACAACGCTTTCGAAGTTCGATATACGTAAGGAGAAGATCCTGATGACCAGTGATGACCAAGGTGATGAGATTTTATGCTGCTCGTTTACAGATCAGTCGAATCCAGGTGATATCATGTGTGGTATGGGTGATGGTATAGCCACGCTTTGGAAACCTATAAATGAGTACGAAGATCAAATTTCAAGAATCAGAATAACCAAGGATGAGTCAGTGGATTGTATTATTAGTGCGATGGACAGCAACAGTAGGTATCTCTTTGCTGGTTCTTCTAATGGTATTATCAGCAAGTTGGATTACAAGAAGGGTAATATTGTGGAAAGCAGATTACACGATACACACGACGAGGTTGGAATACTGGATCTTGATTATCAGTATAGATTGGTTAGTGCAGGAATGGAGAAATTGAAGATTTGGTCGAATAAGTTGGATGAAGCAGAGGAGAAGGATGATGATAGTGATAGTGATGACGATGAAGACGATTTTGAAAGAGCGTCTTCTGATGATGAGAATGATGGTGGTGATGATAGTGACAATGATGATGAAGATGATTTCAAGAGAGCATCCTCTGATGATGGAAGTGACGACGATGAGAGTGATGATGAAGATGATTTTGAAAAGGCCTCTTCTGATGATGGAAGTGATGGTGATCATAGTGATGATGAATGGACTGGGTTCGAAGATGAAGAAAAAGATGTGTCCAATGAGACTGAAAAGGCAGAGGAGGTTCTTCTATCGACACCCGATCTCAAGTTGGACACCCCCAAAAAGTCGAATAACTTGAGAGCAACTGTCAAGGCCAACATGAAGAAGAGATTTGCGATGGGTGCTTTGAACATTGAACTAGAAGCCAAAAAGCAAAAACTACAAGCCCCAGAACAAGAAGAACCGGCAGACCCTTCACCGAAAGCAGGTTCAGATTCAGATTCAGAATTCGAAGGAGCTGAAGTGCCAGATTCCGATGACGAAGTGAAGCCAGTTCAAAAGATCAACGGTATTTCATATGTACCATTAGAAACAATAAAGGACAAACTTCTAGCACAACTAGATGATTCCGATGACGATGATGAGAACTCCACAGAGCCAATCAAGAGAAAGCTGACCAGAAAGGAAAAGAACAAGCTCAAAAAAGAAAAGAAAACGAGTGCTAAGCAGTTGAAGAACCAACAGACCCATGAACATGGTATCAAGAAGTTTGATGATCTTTAGAATAAAATATCTTCAACGTTATGTTCCATATATACACAGTTATTGGGTAACACCACCTGCATACACCGTTTCGTAGCGAGTAGTGTATTTAACAGCACCTTTTGATGAGTGAGTACACACGCAAACCAAACACACCACCTCCGAACAGGTTAGACCCACAAGACACCCTGAAGCATGTCCCCTGCCCTTTCGGATCAACATAACAATAGAGATGCTCGGCGTGTAACTGAGTCAAACCAGAAACGGACTCTGCAATGAAAAATTCTCTCTCTTCACGTCTACGTAGCAATGACGTAGTGCTCAGAAAGAGTGCGCCGCACGCCTCCCGCTCTGCTCTTTTTCTTTTTCTTTTTCTGCTCTCTGAGTCTCCTGTCTTATTGGTTCAGCCATCTCCAGATCCATGTCCAGGGCCATTGCCAGTACCTGCGTAGATAGACAACAGTACATGGCGTCTGCAACACCTGCAACACATGCAACACTCACAACATCTGAATCCTAAAAGCGGAAAATTTTTAGTATGGCAGCTTCAAATAGCACATGCAAGAATGTGTACCTTTTATTTGAGCGTCTACTTAAATAGCAGAATATCCGCCACCAGCTACTTTCAAAAAACAGTAACTTGTATCTTTTTACTGCATACTCACCCCAAGTTTATACTCCTAACGCAATAAACAACTACAATAATAATGAGTGATCAAGTATCTTCGTCGTTATCATCAACTTCCCAAATGGAAACCGGGTCATTGGACAAGCTACAACCACAAAAATGGAGCATATCAGGCTCTCACTGTACATTTGGCCTGAGTGGAGACAAGCTAAGATGGGCAATAACATTCACATGTGTCATTGGATTCTCTTTATTCGGTTATGATCAAGGTGTCATGTCTGGTATCATCACCTCAGACCAATTCATAGCAACTTTCCCAGCAGTTGGTGGAGGTACAAGGCACGCAACAGTTGTGCAAGGTGCCGTTACCTCGTGTTATGAACTTGGTTGTTTTTTCGGTGCCTTGTTCGCCATGTACTTTGGTGAAAGACGTGGTAGACGTCCTATGATTATACTGGGTGCTTGTATCTTCAACATTGGTGCTATTATCTCAGTGTTTCCATTCAAAGGACATTGGCCATTGGGTCATTTTGTGATTGCTAGAGTTATCAGTGGAATTGGTAATGGTTTGAATACCGCAACCATTCCTATTTATCAATCAGAAATGAGTAAACCAGAAAACAGAGGTAGATTGGTTAACTTGGAAGGTTCGGTGGTTGCAGTTGGAACGTTTATTGCATACTGGATTGATTTTGGATTATCATATACAAGCAGCTCTGCAGCATGGAGATTCCCTATTGCATTTCAAATTACTTTCGGTCTGACTTTACTGATGTGTATCATTGGTTTACCAGAATCACCAAGATGGTTAATTTCACAAGGACGTTTATCAGAAGCTAGCTATATCTTAGGAAAGTTGGATAATATCAGTGCTACTGATGATCAAGTTGTCACTGAAGTCACTCTTATCTCAGATGCCATTAACAGATTGGGTGAAGAGTCAGTTACTTTCAAAGAGGTTAGAAATTCAGGACCACATCAATACCTGAGAAGAATGATCATTGGTGCATCATCACAATTTTTCCAACAATTTACAGGTTGTAATGCTGCAATTTACTACTCTACAGTTCTTTTCGAAAACACAATTGGATTATCTAGAAGAATGGCTTTGGTTTTAGGTGGTGTGTTTGCCACAGTTTATGCCCTCTCCACCATCCCTTCATTTTTCCTGATTGATAAGCTCGGTAGAAGACCTCTCTTTTTAATCGGTAGTATAGGTCAAGGTATTGCCTTTACCATCTCATTTGCATGCTTAATTGATGACACTGTTCAAAATGCCAAAGGTGCTGCTGTTGGTTTATTCTTGTTTATTGTTTTCTTTGCATTTACAATGCTTCCATTACCATGGATTTACCCACCAGAAATTAATGGTTTAAGAACCAGAACATTGGCCACTTCAGTTTCCACATGCACAAACTGGATATCCAATTTTGCAGTTGTCATGTTCACACCAATATTCATCAGTGAGTCAAGATGGGGTTGTTACTTGTTCTTTGCATGTATGAATTTCATATACGTTCCTTTCATCTATTTCTTCTATCCTGAGACTGCTGGTAGATCTTTGGAAGAGATTGATATCCTCTTTGCAAAATCATACACAGAAAAGAGACCGGTTTATCTTGTTGCCAATGAAATGCCTAAATTAGACATAGCTACAGTTGAAGAAGAAGGTATCAGATTAGGCATCTACTGTGATGCTGATGGCTTGGGCTTTAAGCCAAGCAATAAATTAGATGAAAGTAAAGAGGTTTGATTTCTTCTACCCTGTATTTTGTATTTTGTATTTCTTTGTTTCTTTGTTTCTTTGTTTCTTTGTTTCTTTGTTTACTTGTATTTATCCTGTTGAATAGCCATCTTCTCTCTCTGAATCACCAGTAAAACGAAAAGAAACCGAGCGGCGCCGCCAGACGACAAAATTTGCCTCTTTTGGACGCTGCGAGGGCGAGTTCATCGAACCGAGATACAGGATATCTGAAAGGTGGAAAGTGGAAAGACTCTGGGTGGATAATGAACAAGGTAAAGGTGTTCTATACACTGAAACACAAACCCACTAGACATGTCATTGGATATTAAGAGTATCATCAACCAGTATATGGTTGCATCAGATACAAACTCTCTAGAAGCAAACAGATCCTTACATGAACTAACCGAACGTATAGAATCCAATGATCTAACATTGTTGAACTTCATCAAGCTCTTGGGAGACTACCTAACAGATGACTCAAACACAATCAGACCCAAATCATTATCCTTATTGAGCTCCACTTTGACCAAACTCAAACCTGGCAAAATGCTGGCCAAAGACGTTGAAGTGTTGGTTGGGTTCTACGTTTCAAAATTGGATGATCCACAATGTACCAAGGAGACATTGAGAGGTCTTGATGCCCTGTTACGTATGGATAATCTTAAACCCAGTTTGATACAAGTTGCACTTGAAGAATTAAAGACCAAGTATACTCCAAAAGGTCAACTCTCATCAACTAGATACCTAGCATTTGTGGTTTTACAATCGATTCTTTCAAAGAAATTGGAGTATTGCAAGATCAATTTGAATGACTTGATAATCGAAACTTTCTTACATATAGTCAAAAATGAGAAGGATCCTAGAAACTTGATGATTTCATTTGAGTTGAACAAACTTATTTCCACGCAGTTCAATCTAGAAGACTTTGCTGAAAAGATGTTTGATTCTGTCTTCTGTTACTTCCCAATTACGTTCAGAGCCCCTGAAAACGACCCATACAAAATCACCGGTGAACAATTAAAGCAAGCTTTGAGAGACTGCTTGAGTTCAAATCAGATTTATGCTAAGGATTCAATCCCAAACTTGGTTGAAAAATTAGCATCCACTTCTCCTGCAGTGAAATTGGACGTTCTAGCAACAATCAACCAATGTGTTGTTGAGTACGATACAAAAACAGTTGAAAACTATTGGGTTTCCCTTTGGAATGCATTGAAGTTTGAGATCTTGCATAATGAAATTGCAAATTCAGAAGACTTGAAATCTTTGGTGACATACTACGAAAATGCCGAAAGTGAAGATGAACATGTTATACCAATTGTTTTAAAGATTTTCCAATCATTCAGTAACAAGTACAATAAACAACAGGACCCTGAAGTGATGGAAGATTATTTGACTCTTATCGTTGATGAGCTTGCCAAATACTTGAAGGACTCGGAGGACAAGAAATCTAAACAATCAACCATCATTATGGCATTCGTCTGTTCTGCAAACATTGACTCTTTCAATTTCTTAATATCAAAAGTGATGAGTTTATTGATCAGCTCTATCAATGACCCTGAACAAAGTTTCACCATTAAAAAGCAAAGATTGCTACTCATTAATTTGTCATTCATGCTTGATGCTTACCACAAATTATTCAATGAAGAAGGTTTGTTTGTTGAGTTTAATAGTCCAATCTTTGAATTCAAAGACGTCATTTTAACTATGGTCAACCAATCTTTATTATCAACTTCATCAGTTGAAGTTACTTTGAGATGCGCTGCTATAAAATTAATTGGAAAATTGTTCAAACTAAAATCATTTCTAAATGACCAAGAATGTCAACTTATAGTTCAAACCTTGACCGAAGTTATACTACAAGATAGCAATCCAACCACCTTCACTCAAGCACTAACTTCATTGAGCTCAATTTCGAAAGACCATCCATTGATTGTGTTGGAATTCACCATACCTAAGTTGATGACCCTATTACCTGACGATGACAGTTTGCAAGTCACTGATTTGAATCAGAGTATATCCAAGGAAAAGATATTTGATATATTCTTATCCATTGCTGAAAACGGGTTAATTATCAATTCGTTGAGCATTAGACTCTTGAATAAACTTGAGATTGTTTTACAAGGAGATGGCACTCAGGCATACGTTAGGGAATTGTTGTTGACATTATCCAAAATCTTGAATAGATTGGGAGAAAACGAATCAACAAATGATAACCTCAAGAAGTTTGTTCCAAGTCTATTATCTATGTTGTTAACCAATCTTGCTTTCAAGTCAGATTCAGTCATATATCATGATCTCAACTCCCTCAATTATGGTGGAAGAATCTTAAGAAAGATAATAAGGGATTCGGATTCCTCTGTGCATCAAGAATTCTTAGACAACTTTTATAAAGTGTTTGTCAATGGAGATTTGAGCAACCCAGAAATCATATCTAAGAAATTAGACACCTCAATTACTATCTTTGGATCCGACTCATTCTTGTTCCCATTATTTTCGGATGTTATAGCAGCTGTCGACAAGAAAATCAAATTCCCAACAACTCCTTCCGAATTTGTCGAATCATCCATCGTTTTGTCGAACAATCAGACCAGTATTGCAGAAAGACAAGCTGTCTTGCGATGTATCTCTCTTGTTATCAACAAATGGTTTTCCTTTGCAGATGATGAATATCTCTTAAAGAAGTATGGCTCGTTAACAACAACCATCCAATCTGATTCAACATCATTATCCAATAAATTCAAAGCGCTGGAATTGTTCACTTGGATTTATAAAGCTTTGTTGTTGAAGGATAATCAACTTGCCTCCACTTTCCAAGATTTCTTGGTGCTATTACTCGAGGATCCAAAATTCTCTCAATTTGCTCCAAAATGTTTTGCCATTTCCATTGCTGATGTTACATGTTTTGAACCATACAAGAAATCAGGTGCTTTTGGAAAATCCATCATTGTGAATTTGAATGTGAGACTGCTTTATAAACAGAAATTCTTTGATTCTTTGTTGCCAATATTAACTTCCAAGTTTAAAGAATCATCCAATAACAACAAGAACTATCTAACCACATTATCATTGATACTGAAATACATGGATCAGAATATCATTATCCCACATTTGAGCGAGATTCTACCATTGGTTTTAACCTCATTAACATTAAAGTCAAACTTGATTGTTTCTTCATCCTTAACAATTTTGAAAATTGCGATCATCGAGTCTCCAAAATTGATAGAAAGACAACTAAGCAGCATCATTCCAAATATTTTGAACTTGTTGAATTCTACGAATGTGAATGAAGTGGTGAAATATAGATCATTGGAATGTTTGATGACCATGACTGGGTTTGAATTGCATTTGATTATTCCATTTAGAAAGGATATCATTGATGGTTTAGTGGGAGTTTTGGATGACGATAAGAGAAGTGTTAGAAAGTTGGCATGCGATTGTAGAGAGGTTTATTATGAGTTGGGACAACCTAAAGCTGAATAAATGCGGTCCTATTGATCATTACACGTAGACAGTATATATAGTTGCATATAAGTATAAATACTCTCTCCAAGTTGAGATCTGATTACGTAATTCCTCCTTTTGTAGCACAGCCTTCATCGTTGGGTACCCCTCATTTCCGCCAAAAAAGAAGCCCAAGTGCAACAAGATCCCTTCTTTTCTGGCTGTATACTGCTCTCTATCACGATTGATTACTTACCAAAGGTTTGTGGGCCGTCAAACAACAGATACTATGTTACTTACCAAGAGACTCTTACCGGAGTTCAGATGTTTCAGGGGCCAAGTCGGCAGCAAGCCAGCATTGACGAGAGGGTTTGTCACCACAACCGCAACCAGACTTGCAAGCCAGATGACTGAAGAGAAGACTTTTGAACAATTGCAGAACTTGAGAGATCTACCAAGAGAGTCAATAAAGCCATTGTACCATCCTGTTTACGATCCGAAGGAAAAATATAGAGATCAGGTTGATGAGTTGCACAAGTTTGGCAAGTATATAATGGCATGCATGCCTAAATACGTCCAGCAGTTTTCCGTTTGGAAAGATGAGATAATCATTTATGTTGCACCATCTGGACTCATTCCACTTGCCACTTTCTTAAAAGAGCATACTTCAACTCAGTTCAAATCTTGTATGGATGTTACCGCTGCTGATTATCCTAGCAGAACCAACAGATTTGATGTTGTTTACAATTTGTTGTCGGTTAGATTCAACTCCAGACTGCGTATCAAAACGTATGCTTCAGAAGTTAGTCCTGTTCCATCTGTGGTTCCGTTATATGAAGGTGCTAATTGGTTCGAAAGAGAAACTTATGACTTGTTTGGGATTTTTTTTGAAAACCATCCAGATTTGAGAAGAATCATGACCGATTATGGTTTTGAAGGGCATCCATTAAGAAAGGATTTTCCAACCACTGGTTATACAGAGGTGAGATACGATAGTGAGAAAAGAAGAGTGGTTTATGAGCCTTTGGAAATGACCCAGGCTTATAGAAACTTCACCGTTGGGTCTTCAGTTTGGGATCAAGTTGGTGATGGTGTTGAAGATACTCCTTCTGATTTCAAATTACCAAAACCAGAGTTCGAAGATCCACCTCCTGATGCTAAGAAATAGTGCTGTAAAATCAAATATACTCCCACAAACTATTCTCCCTTTATATTTATTTATATAAGTTACAATTTATTTTCCATCCATTTATTCATCCTATACCCTTAATATCTAATAGGTTATGTTTTGAATGATACATTTACTAGTTTTATTTTTAATAAAGCTGACAAACAAAGGAGAAACGAAGAAGAAAGGGAAACAAAAAAACTATCTTACGAAGATAGCGAAATGGTACAAAGTTGAGCGTAAACGTGTGAGTATGTGTTCCAGGAGCAGAATAGAAGAGTTAGATCAATAAAACTCATCTTAATACTTGGATCTGTGAGGTTAGATCATCCAATTCTTTCTGCTTGGTTTCTAAAAATAGATCAAGTTGACTAATCTGACTTTCAATCATATCAACATTGGCCAAGATCCCACCAAAATCAGCGTTTGTATTCTTGTTTATATCACTCACCTTGACCTCTTTATATTTTAGTAGTTGTTCAAACTCGTATTTGATTATACTCAATCTATCATCTTTACCCTTGTTATTCTTTTCATCCTCAGCCTTCTTAATCAAAGTTTCAAGGTCTTGTAATTCTCTTCTTAATTGAGCTTCTTCCCAATCGGTACCTTTGGTTGCACCGTAATCTGATCCGTTCTTCACCAGATTCGAACTTGGTGTTCCTGCTTTATTTAAGTAATTACCACCAAATGATTGTTTGGCCTTTGGTTGTGATGCATCATTCGATTTGAGATCACCTTGATGCGAGTCTATATTGTAATCTGGAGTTTCTTTACTGAATGTGGCCCTCAACGATGCTGGAACAGATCTTGGAATTCTCTTTCCATTGAATCTCTGGTTCAACATATGCAAAAAAACCAAGCATTGATCTTTATCTATAGTTTCATATTGTTTAGGATTGACCAAGTTCCAAGCCGATGACACATCTGTTTCTGGAACTTTATCCAAAGTCTTGTAGAGCTCATTCAATGAAGTGAAATTGATTCTACCGTATTTATCACATGAAGAATTGTAAATCGTCTCGTATGTGGATTTATCAGTAGGCGATAGATACCAGTCGAAGTCAGTACTCAGAGAATACTCATCATCAGAACTGTCATTGAAACCAGTGGAATTCGATTGAACCGCATTGTCCGCCTGAACCAAATGCTGTTTGGAACCAGGTATAAGCCAACCAGGCAATCTATCAGGGATGGAAGTTATGTTTCCATTGACCAAGTCGAATATCAATCTCATAGCAATGCAAAATTCTTCGAAATCCAAACTTCCATCAACATCGATATCTGCCACATCCCAAATCTGAGTTAATTGAGACTGGTTCAAACGACTGTTTTTGAAAACTGGAGACACCTTGTCACCAGTTAGTTTGTTGTTTGTTGGGTTTAAACCTTGGAAGATTTGCCAATATTTCTTAATTTCCCACTCTTCTAGTTTAGGCATGGTGTAGTGTGTCTCAATGTGGTGCTATGGCTAGGTGAATCTGTACTGGGGATGTCTCCACCAACAGTTCCAGCTCACTTTAAGTACAGTACTGTTCCAATCTCAACGTTTCAGCTCGGCTCAGACTGTGAGAGCCGCTCGGCGTGCGACTGCCAAAATATGTGGTGCACGGGTGCACGGGTGCATTCGTACATGCTACAGTGAAGTATTAATATCTCTCTGTATATCTCTATATTACAAGCCAAGCGGAACTTTGATGGTGTAGGTGGTGACAAATGGAAGACACACTGCCAACAAGATGTAATGGAAGATGTAAACAATGGCCAGACAATCCATCTGGAACGCACCTTCTGCATCGGGTGGAACGCACATGGCAGTCAAGTATAGATTGGTTGTTGCTGGAGGCAAGCAAAAGCTGATGTTGGAAACAAAATATAGGATGTTCTCATGATAAAACAGCCCTTCCTTGTTGATCCTGGAATTGAAAGCACATCCAATCACAGGAAAGATACAAAGTCGGAATATTGTGATTGACACAGGGACTTTCCAAAGTCCTTTTAGTTTCAAATTCTTAACTTCAAGTCGACCCAAAGTACCACCCAACAAGAGCAACCCAAGAGGAACTTGTGCACCTCCAATATATGTTGCAAAATCCATGATGAAATTAAGTGGTGGTAAGCCATCTGGTGCATTCTTCAATGTTGCTTGGTTGGTGGTGACAAAGAGTGCCTTTACCCATGGAATCATACTTACTGTGATGCTAGCAACCAAAGAAACAGACACTGGTTTTAGAGAATTGGTGATGAAAATATGTAAGAACGATTCCAACGAATCTTTTATTCCATCAATTATTGGTGTTTTAGGCTCATCAGAAGAATCTGTAGATGGCGGATTGATTTTCTGATTTGACTCGTATCTTAAAAACTCAGCACGGTTTGAGTATGTTTTAATCACATCCCCTATATTTTGGGATCTTGAGTTCTTTAATTCATTATCGTACAACGATGACATAACAGACGGCATTCTGATCAACGGTTCAAGTCCTTGGGAGTCCAAGTTTGCAGACTTCCTAAATCTGATGTTCCCTTCTTCGTTGTGGCCTAATACACTTCTTGGTATTCCAGGAGGTAAATAATCGGCTTCTAGTTCATCGTCACTCTCATATATAGAGGTTAGAACTGAAACTGGATTGTCAGTCGAAGTCGACACAATACTCTCATCATAAACCGTTTGAACCTCAGTCTCTTGAACGCCGTCATTTATTGTCATTGATGTTGTTGCAGAGTCAATAGTATCCAACTCAAGATCGTCCTTCGGTTTATTTTTCAGCTCATATTTGAAATCAAGCTCAACCAACTTATAACCACCAAAATTGAACTGAGCCAAAGTTTCAAAACACATCATGATGCAGACATACGAAATACCTTTATCAAGATTCGTTATAAGCCCCGAGCTTTCCATACTTTGAAGATACGCAATCGGGATATCGGAACTGTTAGAAAACAACCCACATGAAACCAACCCACCGTACCAATTCCTAGGACATCCCATCAGCTTACCAACTGCAAACGTCAAAATACCTTGTATTATAATAATAAACACAGCTTCTAAAGCAAGTGTACCGATTTGTTTTATGTCCCCATTATCGATATACGTTACGATCTTGCTGAATAATAAAGCTGGAAGTAACACAGTGATCACTATCGAGCTCATGTTTCTGGATGTATCTATAGTCAGGATATTTTTCTTGGCCAAGTAGATTCCTATACCAATGATCATGTATATCTTGAATATAGGTTTCACTGCAAGGTATATAACGCTTCCTAGTGTATCGGTGGTTGTCATTGTATGGTTGTGTTGGTTGTAATGAGGGATCTAAATACCACGTGATTTTGTATTTCTCCTATTTAGGCTCAGAAAAGGGGTTTTGGGCAATGTTGAAAGAGTATAATGGATATTAAAGTAAAAACAAATAGCAAATTCAAGAAGATGAAAGAACATATATAAAGTTTGACGCATCAGAATCGGAGTCGGAGTACCTGATTCAGTGAAAGGACGATTTGAGTGGGGGTTTTTTCAGAAGCAAAAAAATGACGCTCGGAGGTTATCTCAAATGATCAAGCATTTGCTGCTTCTGGCGGCAGTCGGACAATTGCATATTTCCGGAGTATGATCTGGAATGCTCTCAAAACTAACTACGTATTCATATCTTACTATAGTCTCTCAATTTGTAAATGCCAAAGCCAAACCGAGTGTGCTCATAATCATGTGAGCAATCTACACGCTACATACCTGATGAAAAGACGAAAGAAGTTGAAATATATATTAGTATTTTAAAGCGACTTTTATAGTATACGTAGTAACAAACGGCAAACAAAAGACAAGGCAAATATAATGGGCGATATAGATCAATGCGAGGATATCCATTTGAACAGGTTGATGTTTGGAATCAGGAGGTGCATAGAAAGCACTAAAGTATAGAATGGCAGTGGCGGGAGGAAGACAATAGTTGATATTGGTGATGAAATATAGGATATCATCACCATAAAACAACCCATCCTTATGGATTTTCGAATTCAAAGCACATCCAATCACAGGAAACACAAATAGTCTTAAAAATGTGATCGCAACGGGGGTTTTCCATAGACCTTTTGGCAGATTTTGAACTTTTAGTCTTCCAATTGTACCACCTAGTAATAATAACCCTAATGGAACTTGTGCGTTACCTAAATATGTTGCAAAGTCGGTTATGAATGATAATGGAGGTTGGCCATCTGGAGCACTGTGTAGATAAGCTTGGTCGGTTGAAACGAATAGTGCTTTCAACCAAGGAACCATACACACTGTAATACCAGCAATAATACTGATGGATGCGGGTTTCAGTGTATTTGAGATAAATGTTTCAAGGAAAAGATCAAACAGTTCTCTATTTCTGGATTTGGTGGAGACTGTTTTTTCTTCTTCAGTTGGTTGTTCATGTGTCTGTGGTTGTGGTTGTGATTTTGATTTTATTGAGTTTATTCTTGAGATTTCATTTTCATTATTATACCTTGAGTAAACCTTGATGATATCATTCATAGTTTCAGGTGGTTGGGTGTTCTCGTATATTGAACCAACTCGACTTATTCTCTTTGTTATTTTTGGTTCATCTTTTGGAGATGATGTATAGGAATCATGGCTAAGCGGGGAAGAGATCTCACTTGTTGCATCATTTAATGAGTCTGTGGCGTATAAAGTTTGAGGATTCAAATCTGATTCAACTGGTTTAGCTTCATCTTCTTGTTCTTGTTCATCATCCAGTTTGGTATCAATAGTTTGTGTTGCTGCAGAGCTTCCATGAGCTTCAAGATCCAAAGCTTCTTGCTTCTCCAATCTTTTCTTTTCGTATTCGAAATCAAGTCCCACGATTCTAAAGGCACCCAAGTTGAACATGACAAAAGTTTCAAAAGCACCGTATAAACAAGTATATGAAACACCCAAATCAATATCTGAAAAGATCCCAGAAGATTGCATACCTTGTAAATATGAGATTGGAATATCAGTAATATTCGGAAGCATACCAGACAACAACAACCCACCCCACCAGTATCTTGGACAACCAGCAAGAACTCCAGTTGCGAAAGTCAAAACAGATTGTCCGAACATGATCATACAACATGAGATGACGATGGTACCTATTCTAGCGATGTACGAGTTGTCGATATTTGTGACAATTTTAGCAAATGTCAAAGCGGGGAATAGAACCGAGATGACTAAGAAGCTTATACTTCTAGTGGTTTCAATGGTTAGCATACCTTTCCTAGATAGGAAGAATCCCACCCCAATGATCATATAGATCTTGATGATTGGTTTCACGGCAATGTATATCACAGTTCCTAATGAAGCTCCCATTTTTTCTCAAAGGTTTTTCTTTTCTTATTTATTGAAGTTTGCTGATGGTGGTCATCTGTAACAGCACATGCAATTTGGAAACAATAAACTACAGAAGAAGAAGATAGACATTCAAGCACCAGTAAAATTAGAAATACCGGAACTTTCTTTATTTCTTCTTTCTCACTGGAAAATGAGATTTTTTTGGTGGAGAAAAAAACGCTTAAAACTGTGACTAATTCGTCAAATGCCGACCTTTCAGACACGCCACTATTAAACCAGAAATCTCGGTGGATATATCAATACAAGATTGAATATAACAGTATTTATGATACTGAGTAGTTCAGGGTTATATCTATTATACAGTATATATGATACTAGTTCAAATCAGTTTTTCATCTTAACTATTTCCACATTCTCTCCTTAATCTAAAGTGCGGCACGGACATCTTCCGCTTGGCGTGTGGCCATTTCTTCACGGAGAGACTTCCTTTTGAGACCTAGTGTGGAATGGTGTGTGAGATAGATTAGATAAATATATTGCTTGTAACTTTGCATGGATGGTAAATGTCTGCATTTGCACCCAACGTGTTAATCAGCAATCAACTGTGTACCATTACTGGGTCTGGTGAACAACCAGCCGATACTGTGCCGATACGAGCTATGAGACAAATTGAACTGAAAGTTAAGTGTTGTGATTTTGCACCATTCATATGGTAAATATGGCCCCGTTTTATTTGCGATCATTTGCTCAATCCGCCAGATTGATGCATCAAACTACGATTTTTCATACCTTTCCAACTACGTGCAAGTTGCAGGGTGTTTACTTCAGATGCACAAGTTATGTAAAGAATCCACAATTTAACCAAATGTGATCAAGTATCCTGTGTATGGTTAATGTGTATCATTAGCTAAACATAATTGATTTTATTAAACCAAAGCTTACTCCCAAAAAAAACCCAACAAATGTAGTTAAAGCTTCTGGTTAAAATGCCTCTCCTTCAACCCTTCTACAGCACACACATATCCAATTCAAGAATCATAGAACAATATAAGTATGCAATCTCACGCAAAACAATCAACGCAATGCAAGTTTGGAATACCAACGATGCCAATTCGATTCTAATTCCATTCAAGCTAGTACATTGTAGTATTGAATCCTCCGCTCTAAGCGGAATTCTCGAAACTCAAAGAACAACACATAGCACATATAATAACACAATACAGATCTGATTATAAAAACAAAACAAGCAAAACAGAAACAAACGTGTGAGTTTCCAAAGTATCGTACCGGCTGCTCTGTGTCGTATATTTCGGTAGTCTTCCCTAAGCCTGTGTCTTTTACGAGACAGGCGGGTTTGTGGCGTAAACTGCACGACGCTGGCTCGGCGAACAATGTGGCTGTTGGTTTAGGTTTTGAGTATCATACCATATCGATGTACGCACATTGTTTTGTGTTTCTGTAGTTGTAGTATCCATCTGGAAGTTTCATTAAACTCTGCCAATGAAAATACAGTCATCGAACTTGGTGAAATTGATTTTCGCCGAGAGAACCTTACACACCGTACGTGTATAACGTACACTCACTTCACACCAGCAGCATCTGAGTTCAAGTTCAGGTTTATTGGACTAGCTCATGACTTGATAGTCTGATAACATCGAAGTGGTTGGCTAGTTGATTGTATGAACTCAGTTACTCTACTTGGGTTACTTCGTCGTAGACCGCATTCTCTGATACATGCTCATGGTTATCCAGCTGAATGTCACATTGAGCCATTGTTTCTCCTGTTTCAAATCTTCCGAGGTCTGGATAATGGTAACAAGCATACTCGAAGCCTGTCTTTTTGTTGCAAACTTCAAACTAGAGTCCATCATGGTCGACAACATAAAACAGTACTCGTCTCAGGCGCCGCTCCAATGACAATAAAACCTTATTCCTTGTGCACCCTATTCATCGCCAACTCATTCTGTACATCCAGTGAAATTGTTACATCTGTTCCTCTCACTTCAGCCGCCCCAATAAAAAATATGTAATACTAAGTGGATGACAAGAAACCTGATGTTTGGTAGTCCAGTCTAGTCTAATCTAGTCTAGTTCAGCGTCGTCCCCACCTTTACTTTAGTGGAATCCCCCTACCCCCTACTGCGAGATCGGCGCGGGGGGTTGCTTCGGCTGCATTTGATTCCCCTTCATAATCATACAAGTAGGGTCAACTTTTGCGATCCAGCATGATATAGAGCTGGAGACTTACAGTTAGTAAACCAGACGTACATATTGGTGTTGACACTTGATTGATTACTATTCTTCTTTTATCGGGTAAAACGTACGCGTGTAACGCTTTCAAACAGGCGAAATTACATTCCAAACTACAAACTACCATGAGGGATATAAGCTATGTCAGATTTAAATTATATTATACTCTAATTAATTGTTCCCAATATCTCTTTCAAAAATAGGAGCCAGCAAATCCTCAATACCTTCACGTCTCGCCATTAGCCTAGCATTTTCCAGCGGTACCCAAATCCCAATGAACTTCATTGGCCCACTACGAACGACCAACTTGATTATCTCACCTTTCAGTATCCCGTCTCTTCTACCTCTTGTCATCAACGTTGAGTTCAACAACTTGGTAGCATTCACGAAATTGTTATCACAGCGTCTTAACACAGTAACACCGTTGACATCAATCTCATAGCACATAACACTCTCATCCTCCCACCATATTCCTTTGACTTCCGGAGCACAATTGCTAAATCTTTGTTTGATTTTCAACTGATGTGCGTATGGGTTGCTTGTAATCATTGTACTTCCTGGTCCAACCCACGAACTTCGATATATACTGTGTTGATGTTGATGTTGTAATTGTTGTTGTTGTAGTAGCTGCTGTTGCTGCTGCTGCTGCTGCTGCCAGTAAAGGTCATCGCGCTGACGACCACTCAAGTTGGAAAGATGGGCGGTTCCATGAATAGCAGGCAAGGGTGAATTAACACCAAGATAAGGGTTTTGTTGCTTTTGTTCGAATTGTACATGTTGAGGTACCAGTTTGGGTATCAAATGCATTTTACTATTCTGGTACTGTTGCTGTTGTAATCCCATGTTGTGGTTCCAGTATGAACCATTTGGCTGATAGATCTGCTGTTGGTATTGGTCTCTTGAAACCTGATTAATTTCATGCTGTTGAGGTTGTGCTTGGTACGTACTGTACCTTGGAACCAGATGTGTATTTGGAACACTCGAATGTTGTGGGTATGGGTGGTAATATTCCTGAGATTGCAAAGTTGAAGCCCCTGGATTGGTATTCTGCATGGTGATAAGAAACGAGTAAGATGGCAAAAAAAAGAGAACACCCTGAATCGATCAGCCATCAAATATCTGGGAATCCACCATCTTTTATAATATACATCACCCAAAACTCACCTTTGAGCAAACCCATCTATATTTCTTTTTCTGCAACAATTACAACTTCTGTCGTTTAATAATGTATAGTTCACATTATATACAATACCGGCAGTGCATCTCGAAAAAACAAAAGGCGCTTGAATGAAGAGCTTAAATTTGGTTTGGCTATAATATGTCAACCAATTTCCGTGGTATTCTCTACATGTGAACTGAATTTTTTAAGAACATTCACCTCATCAATCAATACACTTCCCATAGTTTTTATAGACCTGCGTACCCCAAACTGTGTCGGCCGAGGACAGACATGTGCGCAAAATAGCCGTCGCACCACAGCTTTTGGTTTAAGATGTGCATTAGCAGCACGGCATCTGCAAGAGTGGTGTAATCCCTTGTTGTTTGGATTGTGCACAGGGAATAACAGGGAATAGGGTGGGGATAGACGATGGTGTCCCTTTCGCCAACTCCTCCGGTTTCTGTATATTTACAAGGGTGCTGATATAGTGAGTGAATGTACAGATATACGTAGGCAGGAACGAGTGGCAGAGTAGTGTGCTGTGCAATGTGGCTACACACCACAAGAACAGCTGTCAATAATGCTCACCATTCACGAACATTCAATACTTTATGTAATGTAATACTTCCACGAATCTAGAACCATCTCTCAGTCGTCGTGATCCTTTCAAAATATTAAATTCATCAATGTCACCGTAACACATCAACATTAAGAAACATGTAGGGATGTCTTCCTATTCCTGTCTCTGAATAGCCAGATGCAACTCAAGTGTCGGTAATTACCTGATCGGGACATATACAACAGGGTTGCAGCCTATACCTATATACCGATCATAACAACGACTGGAATAATATTATTTACAAGTGGTGAATGTCATAATTCGTTTCAAATTGGTATAAAACTGCGATTGAGCATGGCATATCTTTTACAAAACTTGAGTATATATTATTTATCTTGATGTAACAGTCATCTAAGATCTGCAAAGAACACAAGAACGATGCATCGCCTAATATAAAGCACACTCAAGCAGAGGTAGCTGATAATGAAAAGATCGATAATCTCATATCTTTACTGTAACATACTGATTGACACACGCTAGCCAAGTGTTGCAATTCCAATGGATGTAAAAAGGTGTTGAGTTTGGTGTGTTTGGTGTATTGATGGGAAGCACCGCGTCTCCCTCTGAAACTGAGCAAACGCGATGATCATAAGCTCATATTTACTGAGCATGTGAATTACCTCCAAACTTAAAGTTCAAGTTACTCGACAAAATAAAGGAGTTAAAGCTAAAAACACATTCACTGAACCAGATAACTTACTTGATACCAATCACATTTACAAGACAAGGCATAATAATAACCCATTTTGCATGCTGCATCGACTGTGTTTGCATATGCAACTTTCCAATCTGACAGAAGCAAAGCGTACGCAACTTTGGCAAAGTGAGGCTGATTGGGTCTTACCTTCACTCCACAAAAATAGGCTTGATCTGGTATTGTTTCGGAAGGACTGGCAGAGACTGGTACTATAAATCGGCTTTACAAGTTATAATACTCATACTTATAGATTCGATCTTGATGTTGAGTGGTGTATAATTCCAAACATATCTCCAGCCAAAGAGATTGATATGTAATTTTTAGTTAAACAAATGGAAAAAAGTTTATGTTGAAACCATGCCATACCATGCGTTCAAAGATTATGGATCATTTCAAGTGTTCTATTGATAATAAGCGGTCTTGGATAATCACCCATTTTACTGATCTCGTAAATCCATCCAACAGCACCTAAAACACCTCTCGAAATGTCTTTCCAGTCAACTTACGAAGAAGTCTCCAATAAGGTTAATTGTCTCTTCTTCCGAGTTCGGAAAAGGCGCATCAGCCTCGCGTTGCACAACTCGGACTCCCCGAATGCTTCCCAAAATGGTAATCGGGACTTCAGCGCGTGTATTAGCTAATGTGTTTCGTAACACACCATCAGACTCTCCTTCTCCTTCCCTTCTCATATACAAACTCATATATACACTGTGGTTGCGGAAACAACTACTTTGATGTTTGCTGATATATCTGGTTCATATACTGTTGTAGTTGTAGTTGTCTAGTATCCTACTTCATATGGTTGTCCGGCTTCGTGATAAGTTGTTACATAGTGTACGAAGCAAGATGAAAGAGCACCCGTGGATCAAGTACCAAGCTCAGTCAGGTCCTAGTCAAACATGGCAACATCACTCTTCTCAATCTTCACCAGTTTCATCACATTTAGCTAAACCTTGTAACATTTCTTTTGCGGGACTTGAACACCCAGGCCAAGGCCTGAATACACCAGCCAATGTTTATTCTACCACCCACGTTTTGATCAAGTGGTTGGGATTCCATTATGGTCAACATTCTTTAACTTTGGATGGAAAAGTTAATAAAGACAACAATATCGATACGTTGAATGGGTCTGATTGTTGATAAATCTTGGGATGGTGCAGTGGCACATGTTGTCTATCTTAGCATATGAGCTTTTATTATAATTATCTCTTTGGTCATCTTGCAGTAGGATATGTTTTCAGCTAGTGCGATCTATCCATCCGTCCTTTAGAAACACAAGCAAAGATAGCAAAGTTTGAACAGTCCAGTAGGTGTTGTATCAAGGGAATTCAATTTCTGTGAAGTTTATTCAACCCTAATGAAAATCACCAGATCGTTTTCAAAATAGGCAACCAAGAGGGCCGGGATATGTCTAATGCTGAGTAATAACCACACACCACAACCAGCACTCGGATTTCAAAATCGCAAGACGTGGGAATAGGATCAGAAATTAGAAACATCGGTGAAATGGGATTTGAAAAGAACAAGTTACAAATGGTTTATGAAACACATTGCACCGACGGACATAAACTGGCACAAATGGAACTGGTGATCTTTGAACAATTGAAACTATTGAAACAAGAGGAAAGGAATTATAGATGAATGTGTTATAAACCCGATTATTCATCCCTTCGAAAATATTGGGGTACACCCGATCTTGGAAAAAGGAAATGAACAAACTATCCCTCTCCATAACATAACCATAAGTTTTCAGCCCTAAAATGGTTGAAACTAGGCTGACTAAGTGCGGCCATCTGGCAAAAGGATTGATACGTTGATAGATTAACAGACGGATAAACTAGAAAATGGGCTCGAGTGTGTGGCTGCCACAGATAAAGTTCTCATCCAAGACATGAACAACAATCCCAAACACCGTAAATTCGTATTCCGAATACCCAATGCCAAAATCCGCCATCAAACCGCCTACCAATAAGTGCATCTTTGTCAATAGTGAGTGGATAATAGCCAAGTTTGACGTCATCTTGTTGCACATTGGTGCATCACAGGCCACGGTACGGTGCTTTGAAATCAATGTACATTGTGAGTCTGAACTGGTGTGAGTTTTCAACTTGTTTGGCTCAGTATAGCAAGCAGCAACAGACATCAGATATGTACTGGTTCAAGTTAACAACTGTAATGGGAAGTACTATCCCAGGTCTAAATGGTTGGTTGATTGCGAACTGGCACTATGTATTTGAATCTGCTTACAGAGTTCCGCATCTAATTCATACACGAGAGAAGGTTAATCCCCTCGGTGGCTGGATTTTCCTTTGAGAGAGATGCTTACGTTTGCATGATTCAATGTTTATCTGCAATTATGATTACTCAATACCAAATAACGAGCAATAAAAAAGGTATTAGGTCTAGTGAAATTTCCATGTCATATAAGCTTCGTCTAGTGAGAACCCAAAAGCTCAATCCAACAGCTTCATAACCAAACCAATAGGCCTTAAATCTAGGGTACGATAAAGTGTGTATCTCAGTCACCCAACCAAAAAGCACAACCCCACAATGGACATCAGTAGGGGGCGAAGGGAAAGGAAAAATGTATAGGGCCAAGTCGGGAAAACCGCCGAACTAAGCATCTGTCAAACAAAGCCAATATAAACCCATATTGTCCATCCTTTGCAAAAGACAACAGAAACAGGGAGACGCACCACCGTATTCAACAATCGCGAACTGGGTGAAAAATCCCGTCATTTTGCGGTTTTAGCAGCTGGGATGTCGATTGGCCAGTGCTTCAAGGCTTTGTCAACAAGCAAGAAAGTGGAGCCGCGTGACGCTACAGTTCCTCGCCCGAAACAGTGCACATGGTTCAATGTAGTTGGAGGGTTTGGGATATCGATATAGTTGTATTTACACTAGGAAGTGTAGACAGGTGTATCTGTGAATTGCGGAGTTGGATTCTGTTGGCGGGTGCGAAGTAGCTTTGGTCTTGTAAAAGTAAACAAAAGACAGGATAAATGGCTGGTATACTACAAAGAAACATACCCACTTGGATAGCGATCGACAACAGAAGTGACTCCATCTAACCATGTCTTCCATACTTTAATTGGGCCAAACTTGGCAGAGTCCCGCCGTGTCTAAGTCACTGCCAAGTGCACACATCACGCAATCTCAATCGAATCTCACTTTTCCCACTTTGCAAAGAGTGAAAAGAGACAAAGAGACAAAGAGATAAAAAGACAAAGACACAAGGACACAAAGACACAAAGACACAAAGACACAAGACCGAAACACAGATAACAACTTCCTCGGGTTCCTCGGGTTCTCGGAAACGCTGAGCTAATTGGTCTCTTCCGTTCCCATTTCCCAGTGCGCCCATATTACGTGTATTATGCAGAGATTCAGTGAATGTAATATAATCCAGCACTGGGATATCATGCTGTGTTAATAGTATACGCCGGCCTCGAAGTGGGTTGATGGATTGTAAAAAGATTGGAGAAACGTACATAACAGAAATGGGGCATTTATGCACGAGGCTGTACAGAGTGCCATCTTTGTGTTTTATTTTCGGGAATGAAGTGCGAAGGAACAAAATTGGTAGACAGCTATGATAGGCTCTGGCGGGAATCTGACTGTGATGGGTTTGATGGGTGTGCTTTTGGCGATGGTGTTGCCTGCTGTGCGTTTCAAGGTTATATAGCCAAGATGAGCATAGTGGTGGAGCATGGAGACTAGTTGAAAACTAGATGAAAAATATTCTGTCGTTTAGCCAGTGCATTAGTACCAGTCTTAGTGCCAGCCTTCGTCTTCATAATATAATATCCTGGGCCATTGACTCTGCCGCTTGTTGAGAGAGCCGAAGTATTTTATTTTTATCGCGTTTGAGTGGGCCGGGTGGCGGGCGGGCCATTGTGTCACGTGGATCGTGTTGCCAGATTGGCCAATCTCATTGGCATGACTGTCATCTCGATTGGCCTCTACTGGTAAACGATGGGCGACACGCTACGCTGATAAGATGATAACACAGATTGGAACTTCTGGCGCTTCTCGTCACCAAATTGTACACCAAATTGCACACCAAATGGTACACCACCACGCAACTATCACCATGAAGCAAATTTAAGCAGAAAAGTGGGGCATCTGGTAGACCCAGTGCTACATCCATTCCCCGCCGGTATCTTGACCCCCCAGCAACAGAAGATTTTTGTTTTGGCTAAAGAGATACTGATAACTATTGATAACTATTGATAAACATCCATAAATGTCAGCCCAGATTGTGCATATTGACCACCGTTGTTCGATACATCGATCAGCTTGCAAGGCTCGAGTATAGTGATACGTGCGTACAGACTTACTTGTTCAGTTAAATCCACAACACGCATTCTCTTTTACAAGAATAGTGCGTTACCGCCGTGTTGTTTCCCATGAAAACAGAGCAGAACTGAAAACAGACCGAAATAATGGAGATTCACCAAACGGGTGCATTTGTCAACTAGTTCATGCACTGAGGAAATCCAGTTTTTGCTTCCCGGACGCGCTGCCCAAACAGGCTGTCCCGACTGGCTGTCCTGACCCTTTAGAGCTGTTTGTATTTTTAACATGTTGCTCAGTTACCCTGTTACTGTGTTGTTACTAACTACTGCTGCACGTTGAAAACTCGTTACACGATGTATTGTAAATCTCTATATATATATAAAACTCAATCAATTAAGTTGATATTTCCCAATGTTCCTTTCGAAAAAAGGAGATAAATTATCCAGAACCCCTTCTTTAGAAGCTATGCTCTCAGCATTCTGCAACGGCAGCCAAATCCCCATGAACTTCATAGGACCTTTTCGAACTATAACTTTATCCAACTCAGCCTTCAGTATTCCATCACGCTTTCCTCTTGTCATCATTGTGGAATTCAAGAGTTTCGTAGCATTGACAAAGTTGTTATCTGATCGTCTCAAGATCTCAACACCATTCACCTCGATCTTATAACATGGTATCTTCTCTTCATCCCACCACAACACCTTGATATCACTAGGCTTGACCATACTCGTCGTAGCTTTCACCTTCTTCGGCTTTGTAATCCCACCTGAAACAACAGTAGCAACTCCACTACCACTAGCTCCATTCTTAGCCTTCGTGATCTTTCTGGCGATTATATCAGCAACTTCAAATGGCGAGCTGCTCGAGATCTTAGGATGGCTCAACATATAAGTTTGTGACCTTTCTATATCACAAACCGACTCATGGCTGTGGTTCAATGGAATGGTTCTCTCACTAGGTGAATAGTAAAACTCAACGTAATGCGAAGGTTGATGATGATACACCTGTTGTTGTTGTTGTGCATCTATCATGTTGGTACAATTGAAAGTAGAGAACCGGTCAGGTATTGGTCTTTGGATAACATAATGGTTTGAAGGTTGTGCGTTTTGAGGATATGGCATGTGTAGTTTCCCTGAGCTTGGGAATGAGTGCACGCTCACACGTCTGTCTGATGCATGGTACCCCAAGCTACTGTCATTATTATTGTTGTTGTGTGGTGGTTCATGGTAGTGGTTTAGTGATGATGGGGATAAGCCTTTGAATGGTAGGTTATACTGCGAGTAAGGTGAATATGAGAACTGTGGTGGGCTTGGGGGTTGGCGTAGTAAATGAGTGTGGGTATGGATATCGTGTCTACCAAACATGGTATTGTCATGTGATGGGTATTGTCTGGCATACTCCATATTCGTTAGTGGTGTTAGTTTAATTTGATGATTATTCATATGTCATCTATGATATATTAGAAGATTACAAGGTGAATATATAATTCTGAAGAGGTTTGAAGTTTTAGGAAGATATTGCAACTACTTTATATTCCTTCTTTTTTGGTGAACCCATCCACCCTCTGAAGCTGTTATATCTTGTCCCAACCAAAAAGAAACCACAGAAATCGAACATCTCTCACGAACACCTGAATTGGTCCATAAATGCTCACCTGGTGCGTACCACACTGAAGCTCAATTTAGCTAGCGAATGAAAAGGAAGAAATTGAAATTCGCAAAGGACAATAGGAAAACAAGATGCGGGTTTAATTCGTAGGAGACACAAGACATAAAGCGCTTCAAAATTTCAAAATTGGCAAAATTGGCAGAATCGGGTTGTGCAGTTTGCGAGTTATGCATACATGCTTCAATATACATGGTTAGATATGCATCGATCAAACTTGAATCTGCTTGGGTTCAGATGGTGCAGCAATGCATCTGCTGAACACCTTGCAAACTCCTTTGGATCGCGTTCCTTCAGTCTTATCAGTGTGCCCGAAATACCACACACAATGCACAACACAGCAGAACAGAACAGAAGAGAAGAGAACAGATAGGCCAAACAGAGAGGATTATCGAGAGATTGCATGAAGCTAAGAATAACCCACCACCCACCAATCTCGGGTTTTGCGTGTTTATCTTCTTTTTTATTTTTTATTTTGCCTGTATTCTTTCTTTTTCTGCCAGTTGCACCCATTCACCCAACAGAAGGCTGTCCGAAAATACAATGTTGGTGCTTGCGATGACGCTGTCGATGGATAGTTATTTTTGTAATTGTCAATTAACCTTTTAGATCTTCACTTCCTTTATTTTTTAACGATTCCTACCACTTCAGTCCACTATCTTCATCCACGACATGATATCGAGTCACGATACACCTTACACCATTCAACCAAACAATCCACCCGGACAAGAGGAGTACCCTGAAAACCCAGTTCATATTGCGGTGGATCGCAGTGGTGCGGTGTAGTGTGGAGCACTTTGATATGATTGGATAAGATAATCAAGGAAGGTCAGTATTGTGTTGTTCTATTGATGATAATCAATGGTGACTTGGTAATCACAGCCAATGCAAATATACGAGATCTTGTTCTCTGAACTTCAAACCAGCGCCCATAATACCCGGCGCCAACTACAGAAACAATAAGGTCCCGCGCGGACATATATTGGTGAATGGCGAATGGATGGTGGGTGGGTTGATAGATACGTGGAGCGGATGACTGGTGCGTAATTTGCGGGCCGTGGCGATTGACTGATCCATTCACAGGACGCACGGATTGTACGATTATTTACCATGAGAGACAGCTGACCCCCTCCTCGGGTTTCATAAATTAACACCTGATGCAGTGTGGTCAGGGTAAGTGCATGGTTCACAGGTTGGTTTCGCAAGTGAGCCAGTGTTGTGGAATATTGGGGTGTCTTGTCTTTTTGCTTCTTATTCTGATATGTTTTGGAATATAATGAAAAGATGGTTGAACAAGCTATGCCGCCATCGGTCAACCGAAACCCTTGCTTCAGAATATCTTATCTTTTATTTCACGATTTTCGTATTATTGATCTTTGTTGCTCTCTGAATGGAAAAGTTGATTATATCCTATGCTTTGCGTTAATCATGGCGAATGGTATTATATTATCGAGTCTGTGGGGGTGGGATCGACAAGCGGAGATTGGAATCTCGTTTTTCAGAACGTTTGGGCATAGTCTCGTCTGAGGTACTACCAATTTACTACAACTAGATACGGCGTAGCTATAGCTTCTCATTATATGTGTCTCTTGTGGAACAGCAAAGTAATGGTTCCATCTATTCCGTATTACGGGTTGGCCATTCAGTATGAATTTTATCATCATTCGATTCGCTAAAAGGTAGGTCGTCTCGC
Organism: Ambrosiozyma llanquihuensis; assembly: GCA_030568425.1. NCBI lineage: Eukaryota > Fungi > Ascomycota > Pichiomycetes > Pichiales > Pichiaceae > Ambrosiozyma > Ambrosiozyma llanquihuensis. The sequence continues at coordinate 91,170 of JAJMFV010000276.1, read as the reverse complement.
CTCTTTCATGATCTATCCATTACCACCATTCCATTACCTTTATGAAGAATAGATATAAAGGTGTATTTTTGTGGATAAACTCGATACATAGAATTGACACAAACCTCAACACTCCAATCAAAAACATAGTGGTGAAGTAGTTTGTGTGTGAGATAAATATCCGCGGGGCTAAGTTTAGATTGAACAGTCAGATTCTTGCATCTCAAAAGACATGACTGAACAGAGGACAAGTATCTAATATTCAAATGCGCAAAACGGTGCTGGTCTTGGTTTTGGTGCTGGTTTTGGTGTGTGTGTTATAGTTGGTGCAAGTTCAAGTGTATCTCAAAATATCTACCTGGCACTCGGCCATGTCTTATGGAAAATGTAATTTATTAATGGAAGCTTTCTTTATTACGAAGTCTAGAATTGGATGTATCTATAAAAAGATATACAGGTAAGGATAGTGCTGAAATCTCCATTTACAAGTAATGCGCCTTTCTTGTTCTTTTTAGAAAATATGTCAATCTTGAATCGTTTATTTTTTATCCCTCAAACAAAGACTAGAATAGAATAGGGTTGGATGCATTGATGTTTTTTCTTTGTATTTTTGGTGAATGCTTAGAGGTCTAGCCTGCTGCGGCTTATTCTATTATTATCGTCATTAATATGAAGACTATTTATCTGAATTGTATGTACTTGACTGGGCTCACACCGAACGCGATACGCTCATATATACAAAGGCATAGATACATATGTATTTGAATATATGGTAAATTGGGCGCTTTCACAAAAGACAGCACCGCACATTAACACAACCACCAAGCACTCACCCTCCCTCTCCCTTTACCGCCCAAGCAGCCAAACGCATGGAAGCGCAATCTGCGAAGAGCGCAATATCGTGAGCTGGGCCAACGGAAGCTACCCGCCGCAGCACCTGTTTCAGCCGCGCCTCATTGCATCCCATCTCACTTGCCCAGCCACAGCCTCTCGCGCGGGGCACGTGCATCTTCCCGGCTGGCCATCGAGACAGCGATCGAAAGACCAAAAGACCAAAAGACTGATGGCTGATGGCTGATGGCTGTAAAGATCACAGTGCTGCTATTATGTAATGGAGCCATAGTTATTGCACTGGAGTATCACTGTGATAGCCTTACCATTGTATACCAGCTTCAATGACCACTACTTTTACTATGCCCAGCTCATTTGGATATCCAGCAGTGAATTTCATCTTTGGTAATTCAGCCTACCCATTATTCAAATCTGACCCATATCACAGTCACTCTCCCATCTCGCCTATTATATTATATCTCACTTGTATAGTCCAGTCTTGTGCTGTGCTGTGCTTTGCTGTTTCTTCTGTTGTTTCTTGATCATTAAAAATTTCATTCTATGCTTAGCGTTTGTGATTTTGACACATTACGTTACACTCTTCTCCGTCATTTTTTATTTGTTTGAACGATGATATGAAATTCATGTTTTGTTTCTTATTATTTCAACGTCATCTGGTACACGGCGTATCTGTGTCTCTGGCTTTGCAGAACATAGATCTCCATGCTAATCTCGACATGGTACTCCACAACTCTGCTTTGTTTGTATCTTGAATAACCCAGCCATTACAAACACGCTTAGGTGAGAATCTGAAGGCAAGGCAAGTAAATCGTGAGACTGTGGAATTACAACGACAATCATCCCTAATTCACACCTTGAAGACTCACACATAGGTGGAATCGTATACGAAAGTTAAAAATTTTAATGCTTTGGTCATTGAATTAAAAGTTCATACGATAACATCGGCTAAAATGCTTTCGGACGGTGGATATGCCCGGATAGATCTCACACACATCACTACGGTGTGTGCAACAAGATGGTACAGATATATCCTCCCTTATCATCAGTTCAAACTCATTATAATTGCTCAGTTGCTTAAAATTTATCTGAAATGTTGATGTGGTATGGGCTAATTATTTGCAATCATGTCTGATCACACTCATGATAAGCGGTCTAATGCAGATACACACCGCGCCGATCTTTGCTTGGTTAGGTGTACACTTTTACAAAGCCCGGATACAATTACACATATGGTTCTTATCTTGTTGACGTGTTGAAAGGTATACATGTAACTCGGGTTCTCTGCATTTTGAAAATATAGTTGTAAATCATTTTCTAATAGTAGTTGTGGCTTCTTTTCTTTGTGATGCTGGATTTTGTCGGTCTTGTATCTCCACTGGCTTCGTAATCTAACGATCAGCAACAAGTCATACCTCTCTCCACATGATTGGGTGTCTGCTTTTGTGTTATTTTGATTGTATTTGTTAATGTTGCTGTTGCTTGTATGTATGCTGAGGTAAGGGACAATACATGTGGCTGAAGTGGACACTCAATTATGGTCGAGCTTCCCGTGCTTAGAAACTTGTTCATTGTTGTGGAGTGCGCAGAAGTGGCGCATTTCTGGCTCTGCTTAGCAAAGATCCCTCTTTCTGACGCGCTGTTTCTTAAGAGGACTCCCTCTCCCCCGCTGTCCATTCTTCTTACCTTCCACGTTACAACGATGGATGATGTTGATATAATGGATTATTTTACGAGGTTACATCATCAGCTTGATGTTAAACTCTAGTGCCCCCTATGAATCCACCAATCATGAAAAAATAACGCAAAGGCCAGATACATTGAATCTCGCTAATCATAATTAGGGCTTGGGTAAGTTTGAATATTTGTTCGACGCTTCACGTGCTACATTATCATATTACCAACTTATCCCATACTACATTGCAACATTAGCTGTCTTTGATTCTTTTTGTTTGGCTCTCTTTTCTTTTCGGTGGCAGTGTGACGAATACAACCAAATCTCAGATCCTTCGATGTAGCATTAGAAACAAACTGAAAAAAGAAAAACTGGGAGGTGTTTCAATTGTAAAGCACCTTCCCCAATATGTTGAGTCAATAATTTTTTGAATAGTTTCACAGTACCCCTAATTCAATTAATTGTATTTTCCAAGTCTGTTTCTCCTCTGCTCTCTTCGAACACTCCACTACCACAGAACACTCACAAACACTGGGGTAGTGGTGGTGTTGCTGCGAAAGAGACAATCAAGATCATCACAATACTTAAGACAAAGCAAGACAAGACACGGTAAGGAATGGTGAAATTGCAACGACGATCGTTACTCCTTCTAAAATTTACATGAAAACACATGTGAATCGCATCGGCGAACAAATATCCAAAAGATACAGATACCAAGATAAACTGCACAGATAGCTGACAATATTCGACTCGAAGAAGAAGTAGCATCGGCTTAGATACTTTAGGAGTGTAGATATACATGAATAGTGTTTACCTTTTATGTGTGGAAACGTGCAGCAAGATGGTTAATTATACACTATACATCACACAAGAAAGGAGGAGAAAGCAGAGTTGAGCAAAGGAGAACCGATCACACACATTACTTAATTGGCATGCTTAGAATGTGCAACGCATCATGTGCTATAATCATCAAATTGTAAACATGATAGGCGGATCAGTATCATATGGCAGATCCCATGAAGCAAATACAAATAACTCGTACGAAAAAATTCCGGGTACCCCCGTACTCAAAATAGTATGCATCAAGAGCACCATATCTACAGATTCTACAGATTCTACATCATATGACCTATTTGTATCAACTTTATAGCAGTCGTAACTTCTTCTGTTGCCACTCCTTCTTTTCCTCATTTCCTAACATACACACCCATCCCTTCCGAAGTAGTTTCTCTCTTTATCTGGAGTAGTTTCATTTGTTGAGCTAACGCAAGGTTCAGTGGATGGCTGAATTGCGAGTAAGGTCTTTGATGCTCAGTGAGTTATATATATGACAAGCTTATGATCACTATGCTATTGTCTTGGAGTGTTATCAGACGGCCCACTAAAAGGATCGGTGTTTTTCATCCCTTTTTGAAAATGCACCGCTTCTTAAAATCGTGCCGTGGTGAATATTAACTGGCCTGTGTGTCTTTGCGACTTGGCCATTTCTTCTTCGTGTCCCGGCGGTTTCAAGAGCCAGTTGAGATCGCCCATTTTTGTGATAATTTCTGGTTCCGGCTACGTCATTGGAGGCTAGAAGGCCATATTTGGCTATTGCTTTTGTTGGTGTGAATACGGAGCAGTGGGGGTTTGTATTTGATGGTATTACTACGCAGTTTGCTAGCTAGATGAAATGTTGTGTGCGTATATGGAAGGGATGAAAGGTGGTGTTAAAGTTGTAGATATACTGTTGCTTGGGCCTCTCTCTCTCTCTCTCTCCCCCCCCCAATTCATCGGTATTGGTAACTTGATAAACACCTTCAGATACGCTAAAAGAATAGATGAGATGAGAGTAAACATGGTGAATACACAATATGAAGAAATGAATAAGAGTATGATGATGCAAGAGTTGAAACTGCTCAACTTAGATGAAAGGCGTTGAATGGTGTCATTAGCTTTGAGTCTTGGGCTCATATTTGAATCATTGTGCCATCTGGCTTGTTGCCTATTCAAGTGAAGCAAACTGTTCATTAAAATCAGACGTCGTATACTACATACCATATATGATTTATTACGATAGTCAATAGTGGGTGAAGGTTTATATATGACGCAAAAGCTGAGGTGTCATGCTGCTTCTATGTCCATCGAAAGAAATGAATCATCAAAGTCATGCCTTTCAAATAATGATAGGATCCCAGTTGATAGATGATCATGATACTCTCAAAAGTTGCATATGATGATAGAGTCCCAGTTGCTCCATAATTATGAATACTCTAAAATCAGTTTTTCCCGAAGCACAATTGGTTGCCAAAGATCAGCATTCGAAACTATAGCAAGGACGTAAACCGCTTCTTGCATTGATTGAGCCAGCGCAGGAAACAAAGGAAGATGAAGATGGCATATTCTGAATGGAATCCTAGTCAGTGATATTGGGCTCCTATTTATTACTGTACTGCTGCTGGTGATCTTGGTGGATGTTCACCGTTTCTCTAGATCAAATGCTGTATGGGCCAGAGAGGGGAGGGGGGTGACGTTTCACCCATCGTACCTCGGCGTTGCAACTACACAACTAGGTCAAAAGTGAGCATATCATACTCAGAATCAGTAATAGAGGAAGCATTCCAACGTGTAAATTGTCTTCGTGGCTGATATTCCAGTGTGTGTTGATCGCCAGATCCCAATTCCGGACTCCTCTCAGAATTGCGGAAACCCGTACCCGCTGGTGAGCAAGTTGCTTATCTCCAACGAGTTGTGTTCACAGGATATGTAAGACTCACTTTGCTCATATATATTCTAACTGTTTTTGTTTTTTATCATATAACTATCTCCTGATCTATAATCTACAATCATCTTCTTATCTTTACAAAGTTTACGCCATGTATATTCCAGAAAAGTACCTAGTTACAGACTTTGAGCAACAGGCTACATTGATTGCTCAGTATCCATTGGGAACCATAATTGTTAGTATTCCAGGTGAAGAGCTGATTGCCACACATGTTCCATTCTTACTGAAGCACGATGAAGCTACCAATACAAAATACCTATTCACCCATTTGGCAATCAAGAATCCACAAATCCCACAACTTGAAAAAGCCGATTCTTGTCTGATTATATTCCAGAGTGCTGACTCATACATCAGCCCATCTTGGTATCCCGGCAAGAAAGAGACCCACAAGTATGTTCCAACTTGGGATTTTGCAGCTGTTCATGTATACGGCAAACCAACGGTGTTGATGGACGATGAGTCTAAACATGTCATATTGAACGATATGGTTGAATTTCAAGAATCAAAGAGAACTGAAGGTGAAGAGTTTGAGCAAAAATGGAAGTTGTCAGAGGCGCCTGAGTCGTATACCAAGTTACTCAAGAAGGGGATTGTTGGATTGAAGATTGATATCACAAAAATGGAAGGCAAGTGGAAGTTTGAACAAAAGATGAAAGCTGAAGATGTTACTGGTGTGATTAATGGATTGCAGCTGGAAGGTGGAGAAAAGGAAAAGGAGGTTGCGTCCATGATGACGACTGCCAATTCTCATATGTTGTGATTACTATACTGTCTGTTATTTACTTCATTTATTAGATAATATCGTATATATTTTATTGATAGAAATATACTCTCCGTTTGATAGGATTCAACAACCGAGAAGTTCATTTTGACACATGCAGATCGCGATTGTGTTTCCAGATAGCAAATCCAAACAGAGCCCTGGTTTTGGATGGAGTTTTCGTTTTTCCCCTTGGTTTGATATTCTGGGTTGGTCTTAAGCTTTTATCCATATTTCTTATCTGTGGTTGGAGAAGGTTATATTAGTTTAGCAGTAGTCTCTTCTCTTTTCTCTTCTGTGTGAAATAATAAGCCAGTGGCTCCTTAGACAATACCGTGCGGCTCAAATTGCCCACGTTTTTTTATTTTTCTTTTTATTTTTCAAAATTGTTTTGAAGTGAAAACTGGTGTAACTTCTGTCCTTGTGTTTGTGCGTTTTTACTTTTAAGCCAGCCTTTTTCAATAAAGTTTTATATAGATTATTGATATCTTTGCATACGCTACCACTCACTAGTCAAATTTGCTTTTTTATACCTTCCCTGGACCACTACTGCCGCAGCATTCTTCCTCCCTGTTTCTATCCTTGTACCAATTCAATGAGCTTATCCCATATTAGATTTGGGTAGCAATATATAAAAATAAACAATTACAACAATATTAGGATACCTTCAAATATACCCACACAAATACAATGAAATTTGCGAAGCTTTTCCAAGAAGTTTTGGAAAAGGAGAATCTTCCTGATGAATGGATTGAAAAAGCAGTTCAATACAAATCATTGAAAAAAAGAATAAACAAGGTTGTTTCTGAATTAGAATCCATCGGATTCCAACAAGAAGACATGCAACTTTTGTATGATATCGAAATAGTTCACCATGAAATACATCCCGTGTTGAATTTGAAAGTCTCGCCATTGATGGAAGACGTGATCATTGAGAAATTGGAGTCCTTGCAATACCCTTATGAAATCAACAGTATTGACTCTCTAAATAATGACAACGACAAGATTGTTGATATATCTGATACTAGTAGTACTGATAACCAATCCATTTTGTCTGCTCTCAATCCATTTGATGAAAATCCATACTATGTTATTACTGTTAAAATGCAAGAAGATTCCAAATTTTTCCAAACTCTCTACGAGGAATTAGAAGCATTAAGTCGATTCAAAACTGAAAGAGAGAAAGAGATTATAGATACGGTGGAAAATCTTTCCACTTTGATAGCTCGTGTGGGGTCACCAAACTCTAAACGATCAGATATGTATGCGTGGAGAGAGATTTTCCAATTGTACATAGATACTCAGATTTTTTTCAGTACTCATGAAAGATCTGCTGGATCTAGAAACATCGAACAATCTAGAGATAGATTTCAAAAATTCTTGACTAATGTGGATACATCCACAGTGTTAACGAAGTTCAAGAAAAAAGACTCGTTGGATATTTTTAGAAATTTCAAAGAACTAAACGAACAGCTTTTAAAAGTGTCCTCATTTCAAATTATGAATAGTCTTGCAGTGGCTAAGATATTGAAAAAATTTGATAAAAGAACTCATTTTAATTCAAAACAGGTATTTCCTGAAATTATTGGTAAAACAAACGAAATAAATATTCTAAACGGTTCCGTTGCCAAAGACATGTGTTCCATAATATCACAAAGATTACTCAATGTCATTCCTCTGTTAGACGACTATACATGTCCCATATGTTGCTCAGTGGCATTCAAGCCAATACGGCTAGACTGTGGACATTTGTTCTGTGTTAGATGTCTAGTCAAACTACAAAGAAAAGAAGAGGATAGATGCCCATTGTGCCGTCAAGATGTCTTGTTGAGAGCAGATGAGCATAACTTGGACATCGCTCAGATGGCCTACTTGAAACTGTACTTTCCTAAAGAGGTCAAAATAAAACAAGCTGAAAATGAGAAAGAGATATTCAAAGAACAATACGGCCATATTGTTGATCCTGACAGCAAAGCTTGTGTCATTGTGTAAACGCAAAACAACATACAATTCAAAAATAGTAAAAGAAACCCGCCCGCAGCTTTTATTTCATCGACATTTTATCCATTTTCATTTCATATTCCCCTAATAACTTTCTGTATCTTTATAATCCAAGTTTGTTTCTGTAATACATATATCATATATCATACCCAGCTAGCAAGATGTGTAACTCATTGTGTGCAGAGAATGGTCAAAGTGATCTGAACGGCACAGCCATTTCTCTCCCTGTATTTTGGGCTTTGTGAGAAGTGAAGTTTGTAAAGAAGAGTCTGAATGTGTTCCTTCTTCCCGCAACACCAACAGCACCACCACAAGAGACCAAGCAACAGGGAGAACAGTTCAATAATGTCATTGATGGAAGATAAGGATGTCGGTAACAAGTACGACAGACAGGTTCGGTTGTGGAACCCGAGCGGCCAGCAAAACATCAAGAACTCAAAGATATGTTTGATCAATGCGTCAACGACTGGTTCAGAAACATTGAAGAACTTGGTGTTGCCCGGTGTGGGCCAGATCGTTATTGTTGATTCAGGTTTGGTTGGTGATTTGGATTTGAGTACCAATTTCTTCCTTGATGATGATGATTACGGGTTGAGCAAAAGTGAGAGAATTGCGATGAATTTGAATGAGTTGAATCCTGATGTCGTTGTCTCTGCTGAGGCAAGAAGCCTGGATGATTTGATCGAAGATGAACAATATTGGAAACAGTATAACTGTATTATAGTGACTTCCTTTTATGATAAGAAATTTACAACATTGCTGGATACAGTGTGGGATTCCAATATACCTTTGATCGAAGTCAATTCCATTGGCTTCTATGCATCTTTGAGAATATATTACAAAGAGCAAGCAATAATAGAGACACATGATAATAATCTTGAAGATTTGAGGCTAGATTCGCCTTGGGAAGAGTTGCAAGAGTATATTGACTCAATTGATTTGGATTCTTTGGATGATCAGACTTTTTCTCATATTCCTTATAGTATCATATTATCCAAGATATATCAAACTCTCGTTAGAGAAGAAGGGAAGAAACCTAATGTTAGAGAAGTTAGGAAAAGAATCAATGGATTAAGAAGATCGGATGAGATCAACTTGGAAGAAGCTCATACTAGGGCCATGCAAATAATAAAAGACTCTTCTGATATTCCGTACAGACTCAAGATGATCTTTGCGAATCCTAAATTGGATAGTATTGATAGAGACACACCAACATTTTGGGTTTTCACAGAAGCGTTGAAACGATTCTATAACAAATATAATGTCTTGCCACTAACTGGTGTTCTTCCGGATATGGAATCCGATACATCAAACTATATCAAGCTGCAGCAACTGTATAGAAAGAAACATGATGAGGATAACCAAGAGATTCAAAACATTGTGACTTCTATATTTGAACAAGTTGGTAAACCAGGAGCTGAAGTAAACCAACAATATGCTGATCTGTTTGTTAAAAATTGTAAATTCATGGAGGTTATTGAAGGCTCCAAAGATAGCTTTAATTCGAAAATATTGACTGATACGGAATGGAATGATTATAACAAAAACCTGGCCAACAGTATCAACATCTACCTGGCATTTCAAGCCGTCTCACAATTCTACAAGAATTCAGGACGCTTTCCGAAACCTGAAGATAGATCAGAACTGAGAGCAACTACAATTTCACTTCTTTGTAACTACGATGATGTCAAGTTTCCTGATGGCTTAGAGGAAGTTCTCGATGAAATTTGCCGTGCTGGGGGTTGTGAGCTCCATAACATTGCATCCTTGATTGGAGGAATTGCTGCTCAGGAGGTGATAAAGGTGCTCACTAACCAATACATAACGCTTGACAACTGTCTGGCTTTTGATGGGATCTCTTCGTACTCTAGTTTTTGGAAAATATGATTCTATAGTACTTTTTGCTTTTTGTGTATCATGAGTTAAGCACTTTTGTAATGGGCCATATTTATTCTTATGAATCAATCGAGTAAATCGTTTAATCGTTTATTCGTTTACTCGTTTACTCGTTTATTCTGGTCGGAGTGAGTCGCTCGCTGTTTATTTTCAGAGAGCCAAATAGGTATTCCGTTCAGCTCGATGGGCACTTCATCAAGTTGCCTGAGGCACCGTTTACCCAACACAAACAATGTATTATTCAGATAAAATAGGTATCCCAAGCACCAAGAAAAGCAATTGGAGATTGAGAACGACAGAATTGGGAGCACAGAGATGGGAATATAACGACTCTCCAGGCTCTGATGATCAACAGTCTATATGCACAAAATACCTCTTGAACGAACCTTCTTTTCCAAGAGACCCACAGGAAACACCAGAAACAGTCTTCGATGCAGCCAAGAATGGTGCCAATTTCTTCAGTAAAATCCAGGATGAAACTTCAGGAACGTGGCCGGTTCAATACAAAGGTCCCATGTTCATGACGATTGGTTACGTTGCCTCGTCTTATTTCACAAAGACTGAAATTGCAGAGCCAGTGAAAAGAGAACTTATAAGATACATAGTCAATACAGCACATCCTGTTGATGGAGGTTGGGGATTGCATGAAATTGATAAAAGTACCTGTTTTGGAACCTCCATAAACTATATCATATTGAGATTGCTAGGTTTACCAAGCGATCATCCTGTTTGTTTGAAAGCCAGAAAGACACTACTCAAACTAGGTGGTGCAATTGGTAACCCGCATTGGGGTAAAGCTTGGTTATCCGTTTTGAATCTGTATAAATGGGAAGGTGTCAATCCAGCACCTACAGAACTATTTGCCCTACCATACGCTTTGCCAATTCATCCGATGAAGTGGTGGGTTCATACTAGAGCAATCTATCTGGCTATGGGTTATCTATCAACTAGTGAGGTTCAATGTGAACTTGATCCATTGTTATTGGAATTACGGAATGAAATATACACAAAGGATTATGATTCAATTGATTTCTCTAAACATAGAAATACCGTTTGTGGAGTGGACCTGTACTATCCTCATACTAAGTTGCTCGATTTTGCAAATAATATTATGGTTGTGTATGAAAAATACATACGTCCGAAATGGCTATTGAAATATAGCAATGCAAAGGCATACGATTTAATCTTGAAGGAACTTCAAAACACAAAACATTTGGCTATTGCTCCGGTTAGCGGGGCATTCGATGCGATTGTACTTTACCTTGAGCAAGGCAAAGATGGAGCTGATTTTGCGAAGACAATGGATAGAATGAAAGAGGAGCTATCGCTAGGGCCAATGGGTCTCACGGTTATGGGTACGAATGGTTCCCAGGTTTGGGATTGTGCCTTTGCAGTTCAATATTATTTTATGGCCGGGTTAGCTGGCTTACCCCAGTACCATGATACAATAGTTAATTCTTTCAAGTTTTTGATCAGATCTCAGTTTGATACTGATTGTGTGGATGGGTCATTTAGAGATAAGAGAATTGGCGCATGGCCTTTCTCCACAAAGGATCAAGGTTATACTGTTAGTGATTGTACTGCCGAGTCTATCAAGGCTATCATTATGGTTTTGAACTCTGATGATTTTAAGGATGTTCGTCACTTATATGATCCGGCCAAATTATATAATGGGATTGATGTTTTACTATCGCTGCAAAATGTCGGATCTTTTGAATTTGGTTCGTTTTCAACGTATGAAGTCATTAAAGCTACGCCACTTTTGGAACTGTTGAATCCTGCTGAAGTTTTTGGTAATATCATGGTTGAATATCCATATGTGGAATGTACCGATTCTTCTGTGCTCGGGTTGATGTACTTCAATAATCATTTTGATTACAAATCTGAAGAGATAAAACTTGCAGTTTCAAGAGCAATTAGTTACATAGAAAAGGCACAAAATCCTGATGGGTCATGGTATGGATGTTGGGGTATTTGTTACACTTACGCGGGTATGTTCGCATTGGAGGCCTTATCTGAAACAAAACAAGATTATTCCAATAACGACCATGTCAGAAAAGGTTGCGATTTCTTGGTTTCTAGACAGTTGGCCGATGGTGGTTGGGGTGAGTCAATGAAGAGTTCTGAAACGCATACATATATCAGCACAAAAGAGTCTCTTGTTGTGCAGACTGCGTGGTCGTTGATTGGTTTGATAATGAGTAATTATCCGGATAAAACAGTCATCGAGAAAGGTATCAAACTATTAATGAAAAGACAGAAGGCTAGTGGTGAGTGGTTGTTCGAAGATATTGAAGGTGTCTTCAATCATTCATGCGCTATTGAATATCCAAACTACAAATTTTTGTTCCCAATCAAGGCACTTGGTTTGTACGTTCAACATTATGGAGACGAAAAGTTGACGTAAATATATTAGCTATTGATTTTTTAATGTTATGTATTTCATGAGAAAAATTAATATCTATATCCTGTTCAATGTTCTTCTTAACTTTTGGGTATTACCAACCAAATTCTCCACATACGATGAGAATAATGAATTATCGCTCTTCAATTCTTCCTGATGTTTGTTCCAGCAACTTAGTAATTTAAGCAATTCCTCTTTAATTATCTCCAATTCTTCAAGTCTCTTGGAAAGATCATCTTGTGCCAGTGATGCGTAAAATGAGGCCGGCTGCAGCTTCTGGAAGTAGCGTTCTAGTAGACCACTTGTGGTTGTAAGAAAACCGTCTTTATCTTCGATATCAAGCTTGTCGAATTGGGGAACAAGATTGATGATACTCTCCTCGATTGATCCATGAATTTTGCTTGTTGTTCGATCGTCGTATATACTAGCTAGCCTACTCTTTCGCTGAACAGGAGACGATATTTCATCCAAATCAATTGGTATCTGTAACGTCAAGTAAAGTTGTCTTCTGATTATTGATTTCTTCCAGTTTATTTGTTTCAAATTTTGAGGTTCCTGTGTAATTCTGCTGTAAACAGTGGCAGATCTATCGTCGAGTGTGAACTCTGGCTCCTCGAATGTGTGAGTTGGAAATACGCTGCTCTGAAACAATGATTTCACTAACGAATCGATCTTTTCTTTACTTTCATTATAATTTCCGTTGAATACGAACACGTTTGGATCCTCCATTGTTGCTGATGTTTCAGATGTGGTGCTAAGGGTCTGTGAAGAATTTGGAGCATCCAACTCATCCCCGTGTTCACCAGCACTTGCAGAGTTTGAGTTTCCATTGAAATCTCCAAATTCTTCATCACCTTCTTCTTCAAAGTCTCCAAATTCTTCTTCTGCGTCTTCTTCATCTTGGTCTCCATCGTTCACTGCTAGATCTTTGGCGGCATTTGTTTCATAATCTTCATCTATTGGAGAATGTCCGGCGGAATTGAGACCAACTTGATTTTGTTCGTCGTCGACTGGTTTGAAAGATGTCTCATCCTCTGAATTTAGTTCCAATGACATGATTAATATGTTAAAGCCCTTATTTCCAGTTCAATTGTGCGATTTCACCCTTACCTTTCAGCTTCTGGTTTGATCTACTTGGTGCTCGATGATTTCGAGCTCAAATGCCTGCACGTCCCAAATTGCGAACAACTGTGCACCGCGAGGCCCCTCCACGATTCACGGTTCTCTGTTTTGAGTCTGATCTTGCCGTGTCTCTTTGGTTAGCAAGTGAAAAGAATGGTAACTGATACTGTTTAAAGCGGAATCTAAGAGATATTCAATGTCTGAAACTCCTCAGTCGGATGGTAGGCCTCATTTGAATACTGACTGCATAGTACTCCCTGATTCTTGTCATCTACCCTTCCAGTTTACAAACTCGACAGCCGAATTACTCTGCAGGGATTCGTTTTCCAAACTGGCTATCAATAAAATACATAACCAATGAGTGGGCTTTCTCTACTTATTGTGTAGATAGGATATATACTGAAATGGGCCATCGAAAATGGAAAAAAAATGTAAAAAATAATATGCGGTCTTTGAGGATCGAACTCAAGACCTTCAGATCTTCAGTCTGACGCTCTCCCAACTGAGCTAAGCCCGCGGATTATGATTTGTGTTTCTCACTTTGCTGTGACCCCAGTACAATTCTAGAGAGTAGTCACGTGCTCATCACGCGAAAATCTTGCAGCCAGTGAGAAATAGCGACCTTCAGTCATGCTCTACGCACGTGCAATTATGGACTAAAAAGCAGAGACAAAAACTACTTGTCATGTGATGTGCACGTGATCTCACACATTCAGGCACTATGCATGTGCCCTTAGTATCACTCAGATCACAGTATGGAAAGCTACCAAGATATAGGGAATTTTACTTAAATTCAGAACAAAATAACGTATTTGAAAAAAGAAATATATAATGTACCAATACAGAAACAAATACAACAACAACAAAATACAAATGAGACAAAAACTGTTAAAGAGAGACAATAAAAAAGAATACAAAATTGTATACAGTGCAGTCACACATTGGATTGCTTTAAATCCATACTTAGAGCTACTAATCTTCGTTCTTCTTTGACTTTTTCTTGAACAATCCTCCAGCTGATCCTAACACTTTTGTAGCCCCGCCTAAGACTGACTTTGCACCATCAACACCGGTACCTAAAACTTTACCACCTGCACCAAACACCTTACCTGCACCATCAACTGCCAGCCCTCCAACGTTTGGCAACTGCTTGTCCGAAGACAAGAGTGAGAAGTATTCAGGCTTGAACAAGTATTGGATTGTGATTGTACCACCTGGTTTGCCATCATCGTCGATCAAATCAAGGACCAATTCTTCGTATGTCTCAGAAAATGGTTTCAGTTTGGATAGAGGGAAGGTAATCTCAGATAGTTTGTCATCTTGTTCAACACCGAAATCCCAATCGTTGACTTTCAATCTCAACAGGGAAGAAGTTCTGTGATTCACATCAAATGAACATTCTTCATTCCATTCTGGATCCAGAGTTTTCTTGATTGTCTTGGACTTGAATTGTTCTTCACCGTTCAAATAAACTTTAACGAATGGATCTGATTTACCATTGGAGTCACCGGCTGGTAATCCACTGGCTCTGACCAACTTCAATTTCAAATTACCTGAGTTTCCAATGGAATCAGCAGAAGGTAATGAATCCATCAAGACTGGAATCCAACTTGTCATGATCTTTATCTTACATGAAGAATCAGTACCAACGTTCATGATTGTAGGTTTCATGTAGGTATGATGAATCAAGTCCTTGGTTGGAATTGTGATTTCTTTGATACCCTGCTTGGTGATATTTGAATTTTTAGATGCAGATAGTTTGAAAGTAACAGTTGAATATTTGTTCAGTTCTTTAACCATACAATCACTGGTAACGTTAATTCTACCTGATCTTGGAGAAACTTTAGGAGAGACGAAAGATGGATAACCTGATTTATCAAAGAACACTTGAAGATAACCTTCAGAAGGGAATGTACCTTCCAAGATACTAAACACACAAACACCAGAGTCATAGTTCACCAATTCTTGGATTGGTAAATCAATCTTCTTCTTAGAATCTTCTTCGAAATCATCATCAACATTATCATCAAGGTTTTCAATCTTGGTTTCTTTACTGGAACCATTGGCAATAGTCTCGGTTGTTGATTGCTTTTCAGCCTTTGCTGCAGCAAGTGCCTTGGCTTCTTCGATATCTTCAAAAGATTTAACTGGAAGTGAAGGATAGAAGGATAACTTGTAGGTGATTGAACCATGGGCACCTTTTGTTGGATGAATCAACGTACCAGTTGAGACCTCACCAAGTGTTTCCACAGCTTCACCGGATTCGTTGTAATCGATAAATTCATTCAATCTAACTTGGAAAGAACCTAAAGTTCTATCAGGAGTTGATTTTTGAAGATCCATTGCTTCGATTGTGATTCTTTGATTTGGAGATGAAACTGGAATATAGGATGCTTCTTCAAAAATTGGATCAACTGTAGAATCTTTGGTCAAGGTTCTTGCTCTTTGGATACCGTTAAAGACAAGTCTAACGTATGGATCAATTGTGCCAATCTTCTCCAAATTGATCAAGTTTTCAGCCTTGATCACTTCCACACGCAAGACACCAATTGGTTCAGTGTAACCGATTGCGCCTGCAACACCTGATAGACGAACAGAACTCCAGTTACATCCTAAACGAACTTCACCTAGACCTTTAGTCAATGGGAACCAACTATTACCGACGAAATTAGCATCGATGATATCTGATAAACGTAATGTTGTGGAACCAACAATTTTCTTTTGTTTGTTGTTCTCTTTGAAAAGAACACGAACTTTACACTTAGCTCTATTTGTGATGATTTCATCAATGTTCAACTTCCAAGAAGCTTCTTTCTTACCTTTAACGGCTCCTGATGTCAACTTGAGTTCTTTATCTAGATAAATTTCAGCAAAGATTGAGTCTGGTTTGGAGTCATCCTTTGAGAATGATCTGGCACCTAATAATTGCAGATATGCAACACCGGTATTTAAATCTGGTGGTGCAGTATATGAACCATCAGGTAATTTAGAACCTTGTAAAGTTTGGTTAAGTTTCAAATCAAAGACAATTTCACCAGCCTTTCTGTTATTTCTCAAGATTGGTAAAGTGATATTTTTCAACTCACCTTCCTCCATGATTGTATCTAGATCGTACAATGCAGCACCCATAAACTTATCCTTTCTTCCATCTGATTCATTTTCATCGTACAAGACGATAGCCAATGGTTCAGATGAGGATTTCAACATGATATTGACTCTCTCATTGAACACAGGATCGGTTGTATCTGGAACAACTTTAGTCTTTGTCAAGACAGTGTTTCCGAAACCAAAAGTGAAATAAGGATCAATTGTATTGTTGAAAGTATCAGCACCCTTCAAACCTCTAGCTTCTTTAACATTCATTTCCAAGACACCCAAGGCACCATTCAAACCATTACCACTCAGCAATTGTTCCAAATTGATTTCAAATGACAAAGGATTAAATAACATTGGTCCTGCGAATTTGACAATCATTTCATTGATAAGCATGTATAAGCCAGGTAAGTTTAATACTTCCCAAGAGAATATTGAATCACCACCGATTGGTTTACACAAGAAATCGAATTTTGGAGATTCATCCAAGGAGACATTGACGGTTTTAATATGAGGGAAGTTAGTCATCATTCTGAATCTAACTCTAATCTTTGCACTAAATGACACATTTGAGACAACAACAGGTAATGTTAAACCGAATAATTTGGCTTTAACAATGACTTGTTGATTAACTCTGTTCTTCAATTGTTTAACAGTTGAATCTTCCAGAGCATTTGGGGTGAATGAGACCCACCAATCCATGACAGTGACATCATCTGCTGTTCTACTTAGAGTTCTAACTCTATCAATTCTTGGAGGTTTAGTACCAGCAGTGAAAGTTCCAATCCAAACTTGTTTAACGAAACCAGGGATTGGTAAACCTGCCAATATTGGGTTGACATTCTCACAGACAATTTTGGAAATTGAAGGTTCAGCATAGACCCACATTTTATCCAAAAACACGTTTAACCAATCCATTGATTCAAAATCATCCTCAATTTGAGAGACTGAGAATTCTCTTTGAGCTTCCAATCTGATCTTTTGTCTGTACTTTCTAATTGAAGCACGGTAATAGACGGCACTAACCACAGTGACGAAAAACACAGGACCTAAAGAGAATCTAAATCTTCCCAACAACCAAGATAAAAACCCACCCAAGATGATGATTCCAACGGTATGGTACCAATCACCGTATGCAATTTCTGGTAAATAATTATCAATAAAAGTGGACTTTGCTAAGATATCCATAATTTCATCACTGGGGGTCAATTCATCACCGGCTTGGAAACCAGCAACTTCTTTCCATCCCATGAAAGCAGCATCATGAGGTGTTCTTTTCTTTGCATCCAATTTTTTAACTTTTTCTAAAGATTTCTTGTCAATTGAACTAGTAACTGGACCGGACAAGTTTAATTTTTGCAAACCAGGTGACATTGTAGTTGCTCTAGATATGATCTTCTTCGCTGGAGTTGGCTCGTTTTGATTTGCTGGATCATTGTTAGCCGTTGGCAGGCTAATGGCTGGGCTTGCAGCTTCGTTGGTCGTCATGATGATATAGTTATATGACTATCACAATCCTAATGCGAGATGTTATAATATGTAATCCGGAGATATATAAATGTGCAACGAAGTGAAATAAATGGACTTGTAAAGGATGCTCCTATTGAAAGTGACACTGAAATTCCACGATGTAATCAAGAACAATTGGCACAGTAGATATTCACTTTTCACTGAGTAACGCTAGCAATAAGGCAGAATCAAATGAAAAGTTCTCAATTGTAGGTTGTAGGTTATGCAATTGCAAACTATTTAGTGAAAAGAGTAGCTTCCCCTTTGATATTAAGCATCGTACGTCATGTGAAACGGGGTTGTTTGTGTTTCTTGAGAAGCAGCGAATTTCACAAAACAACTGAAACTCGAGTGCTTTGAGGTGCACGGGTGTGATAGGGAGGGACTCGGGTGGCTGATGAGCTTGTTTATTAGCCAGTGCGGCATAGGGGCTCGCCTCCCGTAATCTCTTTGATCAGTTGGAAAACCCTTGATTATTTGCTCATTGTTACACCGGTTTTTTTTTCGAAGTCATCCAACGATACAATTACTCACCATTGAGCCTTCTTGTTCGCAAAGTCCTATAGATGCTCCATACTTAATATCCACAAATCTTGTGTTCCAATCGGACGTTTGCGGAGCTAACTCATAGAAGCTCAACCGCAGTGGAAATATCATATCACTTACCATTTTATTACCCTCTTTGTTGATTATATACACCAAGAGTTGCACATTGACCACTGGAAAAGATACAAAACTGACGAAACCGCTTAACTTCAACCTTTCTATATAGCAAATATTCAAGACTAAATAGTAGAGTCACTAGCCCCACTCTACCAAGCTTTTAGATTGTACACTCGTATTTGAAACCCTCGGAAATATCGATTTTCATCATCAGCTGAAACCACAAGACAAGTTGATCTCACATTTTATCTACACCACATACCACAACCCCTATTCATAATGCCCAGAATAACAAGAGTTAAAGCAGCGTGTCAGAAATGCCGCTCTTTGAGACATAGATGTGATTTCAAGTATCCAAAATGCTCAAGATGTGAAAAAGCACATATAGATTGTATTGTTCAAGACCCAATAACCAAAATCTTCAAACAGCGACAGTTCTATGGACTTCCAACCCCGGATGAATTACAATTACATGAAATACCAACTCCTACATCTACATCGACCGTATCCACGCCAGAAGTTCAGATCCGAGTGCATGAAGAGAAGCAAATACATGATAGATCTAGACAGTTTGAAATCGGTTTGAGCTCAATGGTAGCATCACCATTTGGACACAAACCGACAAATATGCTCGTTGATGATGATGAATTGGAGGAACTGATTATCAAATTACCATCCCAAGATAGCACAATCTCCCATGTGCGAAGTTATTTCACTACTTATTGGACTCAAGCACCGATATTGCCCAATGATGATACGATAATATGGAAAATCAATCAAGTCTTCAATGATTTGAAAATCAGTGAGGATAGCTTGAATGCATTTCAGTTCAAAAGAGACTACTTAAATCATCTGAATGATAATTTCAATGGGTTAGATTTATCCCTGATTTATATACT
This sequence comes from Ambrosiozyma llanquihuensis, assembly GCA_030568425.1. Taxonomy (NCBI): domain Eukaryota; kingdom Fungi; phylum Ascomycota; class Pichiomycetes; order Pichiales; family Pichiaceae; genus Ambrosiozyma; species Ambrosiozyma llanquihuensis. The sequence goes on along the minus strand of JAJMFV010000276.1, from coordinate 71,556 downwards.
TTGTGCAATTAGTTCATGCTTTGAGAATGATTTCAAAATTGCAAAACTGTATTTCAACACATCAACTGTGTTTCTTAATAGATTTGTAAGATCCAACTTACCTGTTTCAACTAGTTTGGATTACCATCAATGTCAATTGAAAACCTTGCAATATTTGTTATTGGTTATCATATATGGCTTGTTTAGCCCATTTAAACCAGGGGTCTGGCATATTCTTTCTGTTGCAAATTCATTGTCGACGGAAATGAACCTTCACCACGAAGACACATTGATTAGATGGGAAAAAATTTATAGATGTCTTAATGAAGACTCAAATCATCATATCTCAAAGTATCGACAGCTTCATAGACAAGTATTTTGGAGTTTTTATTCCTTACAACGACATATCTGTTGTTTTGTTGACAGACCATTTCTATTGTCTGATTTTGATATAACTGCATCATTTCCAGTCAATTTAATTGATGATAATGCGTGCCATATTGCTCATATCATATTCATCAAACTGAGAAAAATAGAAGGAATAATTCATCAGTTTAACAACAGACGCAATCTTACAAAAGACAAGGGGTCAATATACAAAACACATCAAGATATAAATGGTCTTTTCAATGAATTGAAAGAGACCAAAACCTCAATATTGAAAGCGGGTTATGAATCTACAGTTTCAATGTATTATGAATTGTTACAATCTCTATACAAACCAACAACAAGTAACATGAAATTAAGCTTGCATGAGTTTGAAATCTTATTCAAAACATCTAACTTTCTAATATCATCAAACGCCTCTAAACCCAAACATATTTCCCTTCATTTAATACATCAATCTTCAATATCAATATTCTATTGCGTTTTTAACTCCGAAACTTTTTACCTAAACTCACAAATTTTGAAATATTTGCATGAGGTTGTCGATAAAGTTGTTCAAATTTTGAGCAACCTTGAGAACCTTGCAAATCGTGAAAATCTGTGTGAGACTTCAAGATTGATTAAGTTGGAAATAATCAGCATTTACAATGGTATCCGAGCCATCATCTCATTGGAGCAGGCAAATAGCAGCAAGCTGACGAGATCAAATGATTTTGATTATATATCGAGTCTATTGAATGTCACATCAGAATCTCAGGAATATCTGATTGATCCAGTTTATACCACTGATAAACTTCCCGTTGACTATGTTGGATATTCATCAAATGCACCCCAATCATCATTTGAATTTCTTAATTCAATAGTGCACAGCAATGAATACAACCAACTGTATGAGGATAAGTTGGATACGTTAGTCAATAGTCTAGCGGCAAACCAATCCAAATCTCCGTCTTCATCAAATCAGAATTCAAAACATATCAAGCTTCCACCTTTGAAAAACCTTCCTTTGTCAATTTCATCATCTTTGGCATCTTTAGCACCAACCTCAAATCCTGTCGCATTGCCACCACTGCCCCCATTTTATCCAGACTTGGAAAATCTCCAAAATGTAATCCCATTGGAGGGTCTGTCAGATGATAAGCTGTGGATATCGATATTCAAACAGCCATCAAGATTGAGAGAAACAATGCTACATACCCAAACTTCCAATCCCCGTGAGACTCTCCGTGAGACTCCACTTGTACAATCAAAATCACAACCACAATCACAATCGCCATCATCATCATCTTCATACTCACCACCTCCATTGTGTCAGGTATCGTGTCCTTTGATGATTAGTTTATCATCAATATCAGCTTCCTCTGTGTCCAGAACTTCCACCGCTTCCTATGCATCCCCGAAATTCACACCCTCCACAACCTCCACGGTATCCACTGGTTCAATGATACGATACTGAATAATCAAACACCACCCGAAACCACACCAAAAAAACCTGACATCCAAAACCAGAAGAGACATCTGGAACTGCATCACAAAGCAGGTACTTCAATTCGACAACGATGATAATGCACCGGTTGTTTTGATCTGTGATTTCAGACTGTGTCTTTTACGATATTGATACCGATACCTACATACAGTTTTAGATTTACTTATAATCTTGTAATAAAGTCCAGTATTGTACTATGCATTAGCCTTCAAGTCCCCAAAAACACAACCAAGAAAAAAAAACACAAAAAAAACAAAAAAAAGTAGTAGTAGCAGTAGTATTAGTAGCAGGGTTACTACGGGACAACAACAGAAACAGAATCTCAGAAGATAATTCCCATTTCCATACTTTAAATGAACTCGGATTCCATGCCCAGCGTTTGAATATAGAAATAAATACAAAAATAGCAGTGGCAGTGTCAATGTCGGTGCCGTTGGAAGTGGCACATAACACAACAACTCAACGATCATTCAAACTCAACTTCGAAAACTGCTGTTCATTAAGATTTTCCGAAATAGAAAATCTACCACCCATCAACAACATCCCATTTCCATTTCCATCTGAACCGCCCGAACCAGCGGTCGCATCACCATTCGTATTCGTCATCTTGGTGCTATTTATACTTTCACTTAACAAGCTTGGTTTAGATGGGATCAACCCCACGGAAGAAGGATTCTTCAGTATGAAATCACCCGAATATCCATCTTCGTTCATACCCAGGACATTACCGTTCATGCTAGTGACGTTACCGACATTGTGATTGTGATTGTGATTGTTACTACCAGCACCACCACACGATGACTCCAAGCTTGTTGATATCGTAGACCTACTATTTGCTGAAAACGAATTAGTTGTAGTAGTAGTTGTAGTCTTATTCGACTTGACTTTCTTCAATTTCGATTTCTGTAATCTTGATCGTAATGGTCTCAGTCCCAGCATTGATGACTTCTTACCCGGTGATGATGAAGTGGATGAGACAGACGAACTATCATGAAAGAAATGCGGCAGTGAGGAAGAACTTAAAGAGTATATTGGAAGCTGATGCGATAAACTAAATAGATTCTTATGATTTGATAAATTCGATGAGGAGGAGTGAGAAGGTTTCAACGAAGATTGATCTCTTTGTTTTAAATGACGGTTATGTAATTGGTTTCTGAAAAAACTACTTGAACTTGCTGAACCAGTGTCAGTTGGGTTAAATCTTTGATTTGGACAATCAACAACAACTCCACATGGACCTCTAGGTAATACAATTGGTGGGATTTGCTGTTTGTCAACAACACCACAAGGACCACGGAATTTTGAGTCATTGATGAGAGGAATGGTAGGAGCGGAAGTGGAAGTGGATGATGATATGATCTCAGTTGCTTTTAGAGTATCAGCACTATCATTATTTTCCAATGAAATATTTTCTTCTTCTTCTTGTTGTTTTTGTAACTCAATTTTTGATTCTTGATGTCTAATGAAACTCCAATAAACATTTTGCCTTAATAACGACAACACGATTTTTTTAGCCTTCAACAAGCTTGAAGGATCATGAAATGAATGGTTATGGGAATCTTCAAGTAATATTTCATTTCTTGTCTCCTGAGGTAAATTTAATTCGAATATCGAACCTCCATTAATGTAATTATTTATCAAGTCATTCCAACTTTCATCCAATTTTCTATGGAACGGGAACGAGTCCAACTTAGGATTAGAAGGAGACGAGTTATGATCATCCAAATCCATCTTTTCAGTTTGATCACTATCGTATTCCAAGTCAAAAATTAAGTCATGGTACTCTGTTGGCGATAAGCTATCGCTATTGAGTAATTTATTTGAGTCTTTCAAAGATATATAATTATGTCTCTTTCTGGGCGATGTTTTGATGGATGTAGATATTGGGGCTGGCGTTGGTTTTGGTTTTGGTTTTGTTGTATCGACAAATGAAGATATGTCTGAATCTTGATTGATTAAGTCTGTGAATTTCATCAGGTCTAATGCAGGTGATGGTACAGTTAATGGATCCTTATGTTCTTGAAGACAGATTTTTTTATAATGGTTAGTCAAATTTGCTGTATTGTCCATACTTATTGTTCTATCATGGCATAATTTATAGTTGTTGGCATCTTCCGATAAGGACAATCTTTTGCAATCACAAACCAATTTATTTGAAGGTTTGTTGGTTTCTTTATTCCATAGTGATTCATATTGATATATATCTATTAAAAATTGTAGATTCTCGGTACAATGTGACTGTTGAATGAAAGTTTTGAAATTCAAACCACTGAACAAATCTTGATCTTTTAGACAATTCCAAACACAAGAGTAACTATTACCATCATTAACTACCAAGGTTTTCAGTTTTTCAGTATTATTCAACTGATCTGGATAACATAGATACACCAAGTCTTCCAAAGAGGGTGGTATGTAAGTTCGGTGGGGCATCATAATCGAAGAGAAGCGGGGATATGAATATAGAAAGGAGACTGAGTTATGAAGGGAAGCATATACTGTATGTATATATATTTATATACACTGATTGATGGAGTCAAGTTAGAGGGGATTATATCTAAATGATGAGAGGTCTTGAATTCATAAAGGATATATATGAGTTACTTCTAAAAGTGCATGAATTGATTTGAGATGAAGAAAAGAAGTACGGGGACGTGAATAATGTGCCTAATGGTCAACCTTCTCACGAGATGGGTGTATATGACTTATATAAGTGTATAAGTTTAAGAGGGTGTTGATGCAGTGATATCAGAGTACGAGGGGTACAAGCTGAATTATCTAGTTCATAGAAGATCTGAGCAGTGATTGGATGAGAAGGGTGAAGGATGAAGGATGAAGGGTGAACACAAGTTGTTGGTTTGCACAACACAAGCACAAAACAACAAACCCAGAAAGAGACCAAACTCGATTCAAATCGAAAAAGGGCTGGTCGTTTCTTTTGCAACGTGGCGCAACTTTTTACAGTTTTCTTGACATTTGTTCTAGAACACTGGCGGATGGAAATGGAACACCAAACACAGAAAAGAAGAGCAGCGAAGAATGTTCTTCTCTGATTTGAGCTGAGTTGATTTGATTTGATCTGATCACCAGTTTGCGCAAAGTGGGTCTCGATGTTTGGATATGTTGTATTTATATGTTGTATCTACAGCTGCTGCTGCTGCTGTTGTTGTTGTTGTTGTTGTTTATATTCTAGTACTACCGGTTTAATAATTAAACAGCGTCCTCGGATCTCTGTTCGTTGAGAAAACCGCTAAGCTTGCAACTAGTGCACAAAATCTGATCATATTCCCATCCACAATGTCCCTATTACAATGGAGAGGCAGTAGCACCCAAGATTGGCAAGGGAAAGGGCCTCTGGCACTGGCACTGGCACTAGAAAACAAACGAAACTACCACACAACCAGATATACTACACCACTAAAAAGCATCAGATACGGTTCATGATACACAGTGTATATGTATATGTATATAGACACACTCGATAATACGCCATTCCATCCCATCCCATCCCATTCAACCATGCTCTAAATCCCAATTCCTTTGAACTGTTGCCCCGTCTGTCCAGAGTCAATCTTTTCCGCATCCCTGCACCACTTGCCGGCTGTTCAAAATCGCCCGATTCCCGCATCCGCACCAGCCGCCACTAGCCACACAGAGGCGGTAGTCGTTTTGAATGCGCCACGAGTCGATCGGCCTTTCGACGCGCTCTGTCCCGCGCGCCACCTCTTGATCTTGGAACCAGCCATCTTGTTTCTGTGGCTGAGTTATCGGTATTCGATTATTAGATGCATCCTCGCAGCAAATACATTTTATTACATGGTTGGTATCCTTATCAGTTAAAAAGAATTTACCGTTCATCCCTCTTTCCCTCTTTCTCTCTCACCTCACACTACCTTTTTCGAATGCTCAACCACTTTTTATAATAAGAATAAAATCCACACTTCAGCAACACAACACTCTTAAAAAGCTTTAGCTCATTATTGATGATGATTGATAAGGAGAAGCAAGAAAAGGAAGCCACTCCAACCCGCTCATCCACTCCAATATCCTCAAATCCATACGCTTTCCCTCATAATGGTACTCCTCCAAAGACTCCAGAACGTTTCGATAATAATGGTGCCAATATCGATATCAATTCAACTTTGAATCATGATGATGATGATCTCAATTTGACACCTCCAATCAATATCAGTCCTCCTCCTAAAATCATCAAAAGATTAACACCACTCGGCAAGTTCAGTCCCAGAAGAAATTCAAATTCCATTCATGATGATTTGAACATTCATCATACCAGAAAATTGAAACTGATTGATAATAAATTATCCAAAATCTCAACCCATTCTACAATAATTAAAGATAAATTGAAGCAAAATGATGAAAGATTCAGAATTAAAAAATCACTTTTGAACTCAAGATTAGAAAAAGCAGCTAAAAATAGATTGAAGTATCTAGAATGGAAAAAAAATATTGCAACTGCAACCATCAAATCAATAGCATCCACTGGTTTATCTTCCTCATCCAAATTGCTTGACAATGGCAATAATGATGATGATGATAATGATCCATTGAATTTCCAACGTATTGAAAGCAAACGAGAACAAGAAACAAGAGCTAAACTCTATATCCCACGCAAAATCTTATCGGGTAATCTGATAGACTATTCAATGGAAATCAATCAGTATCAATTTGATGAAAAACTATCAGCTTTGCAAAATTTGAATAAAATCACAATTTTTAAAGATTTTAAGCAAGTGAATGATAAAATCACACTAAATTCCGTGTTCAAACTGATCACCAACAAATCCATAGTTCAAACTTTAATCTTAATTTTTACTGAATTGGATATCCCATTAGACCGTCCGGATTATCGGTCATATGCAAAGATGATCATATTCTCATTGAATATCATGGTTGAAGAAGTTTATTTCAAGAAATTTAAAAGAATCCCAAGCCATTCGACTAAATTTTATGAAGAAGATTCCGAAGAGAACAATTCAATATCCAAAGTTGAATTCGATAAACTGGTTTTGAAAATCAAAGGTTTGAAAATCTATCATATGAATGATTCAATTTTCAAGACCGTTACCAATCATTTGATCGATTGCATCAGAGAGACACTTTGTATTTTGCAAGATCTACTTGCCGGATATAATAAACTCAAATCGGTTTCATTTGTTGATGTCTTCAAAAACAAGCTTTATCCATCTTTTTTACTGTTTCAACACTATCATAATCTACGGTGCCAGGTTGATCTGATAAGATTCAATTACAACTTGGAAGACCATTTGAATTATATCGAAAAGATGAAATTGATTGTCATTCCAAACAACAGCAATGATAACAATAACAATAATAATGAAGAGGCAGTGAATTTGAATGCGATCATGGCGGGTCAGTATCAATCGAATTGGTTAGAATGTAAGAAGCTGCTTGATAAAAACAATGATAAGTTGTTCAGGCTGAAAAGAGAATGTTTAAGTGAAAGCAACAAAGCTGATGCGCTTGAAAGTTTGAAATTGATTGATGCTTTACAGTCTAAACTTTTAATCGGGGAAAACATCAACATTAATAACAAGAAGCATAATGAGCATGATGTGGTTGATGGTATATCGCTTGATAATCCATTGGTTATCAAACGAAACTCAAATTCTTCAAGGTTTACTAAGATCTCCTCTAATTCAGGAAAACCAATCGTCAACCTGCATAACGAATCAACATCATTAGAATTTCCAAATTGTTGTTTCAGGATGGATGATTGGAGGAAGTTTGTATTTGAACTATATTTGAACTATCAAACTGATGAAAGACACATTAAAAAACCATTCAAGTTTCAAACTGGGATCCTGACTGAAAAATCATCAAGATTGAAATATTCCGAACTCAAAAATAGAAGTAACAATGACAATGAAGATGATGATAAGTTTCAAGAATTCGTCAAGTCAAGGATCAATGGGAAAGGATTCGAAGTTGATGAAATCAGAAGTTTCTTGAAACTGAAAACAATCGATGCAGGATTCAAAGAATTTCATGAACAGATTAAATCCAGTGACGATATCAGACAAATTATGAAGCTTGTAGTGTTGATGATGGAATGTTGTATGTTTTCAATGGATATAATTAACTTGGATATGAATTCAGGCGATTATGTGTTCAACAAGACTGAATCGAGATTGGTAAATTTTCAACTGATTTTATCATTGGCTGATCCGCAAATGATATTGAATGAATTGAACAAGACGTCGAATAATTTTGATATTTATGAGTATTTTGACAATTGTTTCAAAGTGCTTCAAAATGAAGTTGAGTTGCCTGAGTTTTTGAAGAACGAAATTCAAGTGTTGGATCGATTTAACAGTAACAGCAGCGGCAACAACAACGATGACAAGCAATTTATATTAAGATTCATTCAACTGTTAAAAGACTGTATAGTATTCGGATTCAACAGCCAGATCAATTTAAAGATGAAGAGGATAATGAGCGAAGAGGAACTACTCAGATTTGAAACTGAATTATTCAATATCAATCACCACAAGCACGGGATCAATAATGATCTTAAATCATGTCTTCCTAATCTACATAAAGCAATGGTTGATTACTGTAAGTTTGCTGATAATGAAAACGTCAATGAGCTTGAATTTTACAATGGATTGTTCATCAACTATATGATCAAGGACAACAGCAGAGGTTTAACTGAGATTATTCCTGAACCATTGAAAGTTTTCGAGTTGCAGATTATAGAAATTAAAGAAATTGTCAAAAAAGTTGTTTTAATTCAAACGTTTTATTACCTCTTGCAAGCTACTGACAATGGAATTTTCAATAACCTGCTTGATGTCGATGCGTTTCACAGTGATTTCTACAACTATCTTCAAGCTGAAGATAAGATACATGTTTGTGATGACAACGATTATGAATTAGACGTAAGTGAAATCCAAACGATGATAAGTAACAATCTTAAAAATACCAACAAATCATTGGGTTTCAACACTGTTGAAAATATAGTGGTTCAAATGAACTTGAATAATTCAAAATCACCACTTCATTCATTATTAGCCCAATCAATCTGCGACATCATATTGAAATCGATGAAGTTGGAAGGTTGTGATCATAACAGCAGCGCAGATCAGACCATTCAGGTGGATAAGTTATGGAGCAGGTTCACAGGACGGATGTTGAAAGAGAAGTTACAGGTTGTATCTGTTCATTGTGTTGAGATTCTGAAAGTGGTTTATACTTTGTATTCGCAGGATTTGGTTGAATCTTTTGGTGATTTTAAAAAGGAGAATGATGGGTTGCTGAAATGATGCTGTTCATGGTGTCTTAGTTTATTTATTTGGCTCTAGTGTGAGATCTGGAGTATTGGTGGGATTCAATTGGGAAGGTTTACAATTGAATAGCTTTGTTTTAAAGTTTGTTTCTTACGAGGGGCTAAGGAATAAATATCCACAAGGTGTGGTTAGATGGTATCTAGAGAAACTATATTTCAGTTCTCAGGATTTTTATAATTTTATGATAGTGTACGGTTTACACTTCTATCTTCTATTTCTTTTTTTTTTATCTCTTGTTTTAAAATATATCAACATACATCATAAACTAATCCAACTTGATTGTAGTCATGATTAAGAGTTCGCGTGGAGGGAGGCTTACTCATGATAATCAACGGAGAGGGCATACGGAACGCATCAATATTCACCCATACAATACAATATGACCCATGGTTGAATAAACAGCAACAAGAGAACCCATTTCTGGTATCTGATGCGAGAGTACATGGTACATGGTTGAATTCATATAACCAATGCAGCTTCCCAACCTGCAAACGTGGGGACAACGATCATGCGATAAGCGAACCCCCACTTTCCCGAAAGGGGACAAAGGGGTGAGCGCCGGGGAGAGCGAGGGGGTGGTCAGGCCTGCCGAGATGAGATGGACAGGTTTTGGAGGTAACAATGGAAATATGTGTTGTTGACGAGAGACACTAATGATACTGTGTATTACTGTGTATTACTGTGTATTACTGTGTTTCACTGTTTATCAAGTTGTATAGAGTGAGATAAGCAATTTGGGCTGGGCTTGAGATTTGTGGTCACTTATCTATCGTTACACTTAGGATCGACACCCTTCGTATTTCTTGTTTCTTATTTCTTATCTCCAACGGGCTAGATGGAGTACTCAGCTGCCACAGTATCTACACGAGTGCACAACCTTACTATCTCACTGTTCTATAGTGTATAATATACTGTGTAAAAGCACGCTATGTTGGAGTAGGGAATGGCAAGTTGATTGATAGAGTGAGTGCATTGCTAATCTATGATATGGATTTTTGGCTTTGCTTCCATGTCATAAATAATAAATCTGGAGAAGGAAAGGAAACTTGTAGTGCAAGGGAATACCTCTCATACTGAGGATCAGCCGAACGTGAGTGTGTTGGTTTACTGTGGAAAAGAAGAAATCTTCATTAATGCATGGATTGAATATATATGCCATCATTAATGTTCTCCTCCGGATATTGGTTCTTTGCGTATGTGTTTGTGTTGGTGTCCAGTTCACCTATCAATACAACCAACCAGAAGCTCTGTATATGACGGTATAACCACTGGTTGAATTTTGATGTTCTCAGTAAGGTATGGAGAAAGTTGCCTATCAAATGTAATATCAGTGATTATAGTGTGGTGCATGTCAGTGAGACCAAAATCCGGATTAAAGGTGTTAATCTACAATACAACTGGGATATATCAACCAACAAGCTAAACAAAAGATACGCTCTTCGTTTAAAATCCCTCAACCTTTCATAAGTAACAAGCAACATATAAAATTATTTTTCTCAAACCCTTGGTATATCTGGAGAGGAAGGGCGGTTGATGTGGGAGTTTCTTGAATGCATCCAGAACACAATTCCGTGCAGCTTTGTGTTTCGGGCGAGTTGTTGCGTGTGGCGTGTGGATATTACCGCGAAGCACCTCGGATATCTGCACCCTCCACGTCTCCCGCCTCCTGTGCGCCACAATGGCTGCAAACACCGAAATCTGGAATTCTGGAAAACTACCCATCAATACAAGAACGCAGACGTATTTATCACTTCAACTGGATTATTCCAACAAATTGTCACTTGTTGCTATCATTTAAAGGAAATACTCTGAAGACAAAAAAAACTGATAAAATAATCCCAGCTAATAGATTCCTACAGCATGCACTTGCTCAATCCAAAAAATTATCAAACACTTGATCCAAGAATGCACAACCCACACACCAAACAGTGGGATATATAATATAGTTTATCCTGCTTAAGATTTGCACCCTTGTCGCGTATTTGACGTGTGATGACTGGTTTATGTTTCCCCTTCTGAAAAAATTGAATCATGTTTGTGTTGTATCTGTCGGATTTGCTATATTTTTTTACATCACCATTAAACTTAGACGTTTTCTTATCTCCAATCATTCAAGTAAGATAAATTGCTGACCACATCACAACGTTACATTCACTCATAGTTAGGTTGACTTTATTGAAAAACAAAGGCACAACGTTTCCACAGTATAATAACAAATGTATAATGGTAAGATAAAGCCATAAGTTTGCCCAACAAACATAGTAGAAACGTACGAGTTTGAATGTTACAACACAACATAGGCATGTGATTCATTCATTCATTCATTCATTCATTGTAGAGTCATTTGCCATAGAAAACTTCCTTGTGCAGGAGTCTGGAAACTTCTTTGCGTCAACACAAAATTTAGCAACCCTCAAATCTCAGGACATGGAATGCCAGCTCGAGTTTCGAATGCGCTTAGCCTTTTACCGGTGTAATTGAGAAATCTCTCAAATCCGGCATTACCATGAGAGAGAGCAAAAGTAAGGAGGCAGCTTACTTTGATATGGGTAAGTCACTGTTTTCAGCTCTTGTGGGGGGAGGTTAGACGAGGATTTCTAAGACTTCAAGCTTTCCTCTTTAATCGCCAATTTCATACAACTTTGCAATGTTTCTGGTGTCCAGTGTTTCGCAGCCTTGTGTTTATCGGTTTCAAGAGGAAATACGAACCATTTCAAATATGACAGGTGGAATTCTCTTGCTGTGTTGAATTCTATTGCATATTGCCACTCGTTGCATGCACAGGCTCCACAGTATTAACTAATTCGTCCAACTCGTGAAGTGTGGGATTTTGACAGCAATAGAGCGCATTGTCTCGCATGAACTCTGCGTCAATATGCAAAAGACTCAAGCACTGACTCTACGCGGGTCTAGGTTTCCATACGCCAACCCAGAGAAACCCGATTCCAATTAACTTGACGCGCGCGCACATTTGAATGTAATAAATCGCAATCTTGAAATCCATGCATGCTTTGATTCGCGCACGCTGGGGCATGTCGCACCCCCATGAATATTTAGCCATGGGCCAACCAACCACATGTTTTTGGCTCCCACAACCCGGTGGGAAAAAGGAAAGACTTCGTATATGTGTGGCAGAGGTAGCACATGGCCCAAGGTGTGTACCCGTTTTTTTTTTTGTTCTGGTTTCGGATTACCAAGCCCACCAGTAGTAGACTGGAATGAGGTTCCGCACAGTAAATTGGTACAGGCAAATGATACTTATCATTAACTCATAATGAACATACAACTTATCAAGAGTCTTACTAAGATGATTTCAATTGCGAAAGAGCTAAATAGTGTTATATTTCTTAAACATACTATTAATTTCAAAGGAAAGTAATAGACCGAAGAGTAAATAATAATAATAAAAACACAAAATGGAAGCGAAAGAGCTTGGTCAATGTTTGCAATAGAGCAGAGTATCAGAAAACAAACAGAAGATTATATATGCGAGCAGAAACCAATCCTTTAGAAGAATACAAAATGATGAGATTTATATGATGAGACGAAAACACCTCCCCCAAAACCCCAAACCCTAAATCCCAAATTTAGGTGTTTGATATGTCTATGTTGTGTAATATTATTAATTTTTTTTGTTGTTGAGTTTATCCTGTAGTCGTTGGATACTAACAAGTATATGGGTATTTTTGAAGGAGGCGGAACTGAGAAACTGAAAGTAAAGCGTATTTAACCTTCAATTTTGTATTCAACAACACCTCTGAGTATTCTAATGGTACCGTATAATTCATGGGTCATCAAATCATGACTGAATTGATTGTTTTTGGATCTATTCTTACGCTCATGACCAGGAACAGGCCATCTGCAACAGATTGAAAGTCTCGAGCATTCACCGCATGTTGGTTTGGTTTCACAGCACTTCTTCTTTCTTTGTCTGCATGTCAAACATCCATTTCTAGATCTCTTAACTTTCTTCGAAGAGTTCAAATCAGAAGCATCCGCAGGACTCGACATCGAAGATCTGGTGGATATCGAACCTGGAGAATTATGCTGATGTTGATTATTATGACGAGAATGGTGATGGCTGTGATCATCCACTGGGGAGATTGGTGAATGTGGTAAAGCGCCGGCATTCAACTGGTTGGTTAAAATCTTTGCTGGAGCTGCATTTCCAGATGCATCCGCTGAAGATAAAGGATAACCTTTTGATAGAGTATAATAGTTTTGCACACCAGTGTTATAAACATTAACATTAGAGTATGAGCCATCCTCACGTCTTGCATGGGTTGGCGAACTCGAACTCATAGACACATAAGATGAGCTTGGTGAGTAATCAGCAGATGCAGTGTTAACACCGCTTCCAATTGCTGATGATGAATTGGAAGCTTCAGAAGGATTTTGATAACTATAGTTCTGAAAGTAACTTTGTTGTTTTGCATTGTTAAGCAGCATATCCGAAACCATCATCAGAGATGGTGCTCCCTGATCGTTAGAAGCTCCCGAAACAACCTGTTGAGATATTTCACCGTTTGGAGCATACTGAGCATATTGAGGACCACCAGAGACAGCATAAGCGTCTTTTTTGATAGCGTTGTATCTAATAGGGTAGTTAGAGCTCTCCATCGTGTAATTTTATTGTATAATTAATATATAGATGAATAGAGTGAGTGTTTTATTTAATAGCAGATTCTGTTGTTGTATATTGAAAGCGAGCGTGATATGAAAGTATAAACACACTAGATCAATATCTAATTAATGGTAATAGGCTTTTGATTATTTATGTTGTTTAATAGAAACAAATTTGTAAAAAATGAAAGACATCCTGAAAATAAAAAAGTTGATGAAAGGTAGACGAAGGAAAGGTTCTCTTATATAGAAGAGTGCAAAATAGCCATTCGATCTACAAAACAGGGGAAAAGGGGAATATTCACCTCAATGGAACTTGAGTAAGTCCGTATCGTGCATGTAATAATCTTATTTAGGTGTCAGTGTTCCCAGCATACAGCATATATGTCCTTGACGCTCAGAAGCAGCAAGTACGACATTTTTTCTTTTTCCAGATACATTTGAAGAGAAAGTCTGTGTGAATCGGGAATACGAGGTGTGTCGATTGCACGCATTCCTTGCTTGCAGCACCGTGCGCGATTCCAGGGGGTGAGCGTGTGAGCATATGAGCATCTGAGCATCTGAGCGGGTGGTGATCAATGTTGTATATACCAGTGGTTAGCGTCGGCTTTGGCTATCCTGACGGATTACACGGCTCATGACATCTTGGTGAGTTTGATAGGCTTGTTGGTTTTCTTCTTGTCAGCTTGATGTTGAAACTGAGGCACTGAAAAACGGTTCTTGGTTGTACTTGCTGGTCTTTGATGATACAGACTTATATATTCGGCACAATTCCAAACTACAAGCAAGGTAACATAAACCTTGGAATGAGATCAGCTCGCACACACTTTCAACTACAACCATTGAAAGCTCTAGACTAATGTGATTTTGGGGCACATTGTTGCTCAATTTCATAGGAATTTAATGCAAATATTGGCATCTTTACTCAACAATAGAAAGTGCTCTGGCTTCACTTTTACTATAATCGTATAATAAACCGAACAGCAAGAAAGCTCTCAATCTACATGTGTTTTTTTGCTTTCTGGTGGTCATTCAAAACAGTCGCATGAGAGGTATGAAGGCCAATCTCCTGTATCTGTCTGATACCTCTTTACGAATATTAATTAGACTTGCACTCTAGATTCTGGTGAATAAAAAACATATTTAACTAGTTTTGAATCGATAATACTTTCTGTATCCTTGTAAATTTAGGCTTTATATTATCCAATTATCAAGTGCACACTTAGAGGATGTCCATGTAGATCACAAAAACGACTTTTTTCTTCAAATTGTGATCTCCTTTGCTTTAAAAATTGAAGGGAGTGGTTGACATACATGAAGCAGTATTGTACTTCATTGTGACAACACAGATGATAAACAACGAGGCCTAGACACACTCTTTTTTCTTCGTCCTTTCAACTAACCACAAAAATAAGACATGTCCTAACTGATCTTTTGGGAGCCGCAGAAATTTAGCAAGTTGTGCTTCCTCCCAAGTAAGAGAAAAACCCTCCACTCTCCAGCCGTACAACAGTACAACAGTATTTGTGCAAGCACAAGCTTTCCAATCTTTCAAACCTGTCTATTACTGATAGCCGTGGTAAGCCAGTCGCCAGCCAAATCCATGCAGCTGCACACCGCGCACTCAGTGTTCCGAATTGGTTAATATTTTTGAGAATCTGCATGCATGGCGCACTCAGCAGAACATTCGCGCACAGCTTTCCATTTTTCCCTACTTTCCCCTCTGAGCCGTGCGCGTCTACCGGGAGTGGGGGTGTCTTGTGTCTGGTGGTGGCGGTTTCTTTATAACTGGCTTTGCCAGTGAGCCATAACTAGAGAGTTATTTTTTTTGTTTTCGAAAATAAAGTACACCAATTCGGACAAGAGAAGAGAAACCCACATTAATTTAGAAATTGCACATGGTACCTGTTCCTGACCCTGTGGTCCAATCTGTTCTTTATGGTCTCCAGCCTTTGAAAGTAAGATAGACTGATAAACATCCCCCACCTCTCTGGTACATCTGGCACGGTGGATAAGCGATACAACTACTCAGGTGGCACTGACAGAGTCTCTAGTAGTTGAAGATAGGTGTTTAAGTTTCGGTATAATTACTAAGCCTTATTTTTGGATTTAGTTAACGTACACATGGTAGATCTCCCTAATATAGTAGCTTATTAAAAGATAGATTGATAAGTGATCTAGACATGAAATGCCAGGGTGCTTAAATGTTTCCAAACGAGGTGAGAATGTGCAAAGTTTTCTAGTTTTTTACTCCTTTTCCTGAAATGTACCTTTTTTGCTTCTTCTTGAAGAAAATTCGGCCGGGCTAGCTTATTGTGAAGTGGCAGGGGAAGCGCAGTATGGGTAAATGGTGCCAAAACTTGTGTTTTTTAAGAATTTTCTTCTCGTTCTACAAACTTTCAATTGGTCAAACAATGTAACAATATTGAGCTAGTAAAACTTATTTGATCATCATGTATATTGGTATATTATCATAATGGTGGAGAATTTGAATAGATAGATAAGAGCAACAAAACAGAGCAGTGATGGGTATCACTGACGTTGGCTGTTTTAAATATGCCACATCTTCAAAGGAAAAAGAAAAAGTAGCAACAAATTTGCATTTTTGGCACTGTGAACGTGTTTATCTCTACAATCATCAATCACCATCATAACAGCAACAAACATCTTCATAATCATGACCCATCTTAAGCTTAGCACCCCAAATATCATACAATTGGTTGCGAGTCAAAGGAATGTTGAATAATGTCTAGTAGGGATTTTTCACTTCATTTCAGGCCGAACAATGGGACTCAATTCTTTTCCAAAGCAATTTCATTTTATAACTGCTCTGTTTGTTTGGTTCATGTACTGCTATATGATTTCCAATTGAAGAAACCAAACGGGATTTCAATGTTATGAGAATGATTATAGGAACACGATTAGCGTCAGACAGTGATATTCTAATTCTCATCGGATGAGCATACCATATTCTGGGTGCCAATTGCCATTCATGCGATACAAGCGTTAGTTTAAATGAATACTAATAAACACATTGCAAAACTATGATTATTTTTGTCCTGAAAATTTGAACTTTTTGCTCACAACGTGAGACGAATCATGGTTGCTACCAGGTACATCATAAGAGATCATGTTCCAAATTGATGCTATTTGCCAATCATGCTTTAGTTAGCCTCAGACGTAAGGTCAGATTCATAATTACTATCCTGTTGTTGTTGCTTAGCTTGAAATGGAAAGTGATTGTTTAGTACTTGTGGTATCTATTCGGGTTTACTAAACAGTTACCATTAGCGATGGGCTTCCTTGATACCGGAAGAAGGCTAGAGGAAACACTGAAGTGCAGAGGTAATTGATACGTTAAGTGATGTTAATTGTTGAAATGCTGAACTTTCCAGGTAGGAACTAGGAAGATTCATATTGTTAATATAGAACATGAAAAGTGTTTTCAATACTGTGATTTATTGTGACTTTTGATTGGACCAAATCAGGGTGAAAATCTGTTTCGCTATTCCAAACTAATATGGCGCAGAAGGAATAGTCATTTGGCTGATTTAGTGTATTGCGTTGGAGAATATCAAACAAGAATATCTGGTTGCATATTCCCACTTCTGTTTGATTGAAATCGACCGGCAGCCTACAGGAAGATCCCCATCCATTTTTTGCGGAGGTTGTACTCAATAACATGAGCCATTGGAAACGGTCATTGTCATCTCCCGGTATGGATATGCAGTGTGACATACTAATAAAAAGAGCATGGTATATGTTGAAGGATGATTTATACAGATTGCCGTGTTCCATGATAACCACTTACTGTTGATCTGCAGATTCGTAGCCCATGATCAGATGCTGAATTTAATCACCATTGATATCAAAAGGGGCTAAATGCTGAAGATATTTCTTGAGTAGCAACTGCTTTATAACTTTGAGAAACTTGCATATGATAGTTCAGTAGTCGTATCTGAAGGAACAGCGCAAATAAGTTTCGATGCAAGCTAAAAGCATTTGCATTTTTCGGGCCCCAAGTGGCTTTTAGTTCGGGATAATTATTATCCTGTAGAATCGTCATGAAGGTTAGTGTGTACACCTCATTTCAACTCCCTCCTCATCGTCTCACCTTCTCTCAAAGACAAGTGCTTGTTCAGTATGTTTCATGGAGAGTAGTCATCCAAAATAGCCATACAATTTGCGGGATAGAGATGGTGGTTGGCTGTCCGCCAATACCCGCACCTCTCGACCACTGCGGGTATTGAAGGAAGCAGAGAGCGAGCCACTCTGCCTCCTGTGGCGCATACCCTCAGAGTCTTATCTCGAAGCATCAAATTGATACGAGGACATCTGAATATGACAATCTCCAGCGATGGGTGATTAGATGCAGTGATCAGAGTCATTCATCCTCATTGTGAAAGTGCATCCAAGCCGGCCACATGGGTCTTCATGTATAATATGGTGCAGAAGTGTGGTGACCTGGTACAGCTTGGTATGGCCCATTCCCATTTATCTTCTGAGTGCAACTGTCGTAAATCAGTTTATCTCTCTTTGCTCTGGTGTAGGAACAATGAGAGTGCTCGAACGTTATGGGCAAGGTTCTGGTAATGAACATTGATGGGAATCACCCCCACACACACTACAGCCTTATCCACACGTGCCAATATGATATACCTTTTTGTTTCAAGTCGCCTTTGAGGTATGTAACATGATAAAATATCAGATACTCTCTCTCTCTCTCTCTCTCTTTTTAGATATATGTATCTGACTTTAACTGATAGTACCAAAATATATTTATTACTAGGGTGTATTTTCTAAGTAATTTCTGTATGCTGAAGCTTTTCTCCCATGAAAAGTCATCTGTTTTTGATGATACCGGTGATTAGCACATGCTGCCATTCGAGCGGTCGATGACTCAAACCGGAGATACGATACTTGATTATTTGAAAAGACAAGCCAGATAAGGCTGACCAACCACTTATAGGGACACGTTCATTGGCCCATCAGCACGGTTTACATTGACGGTGATTTTTAAATTAAATGGGATTATTATTCAGGGTACCAAGACGCATTGCCAAGGGAATTTCACCTGTTACTCTTCGCATCACACACTGCCACACAGCAAACGCAGTCAAGCACGACAGGTTCAGATAGCAGAGGTCTTGTTGACTCCAACAAGAACGCTGAATATACGATGAGAAGAGTGTCGCTTGAATAGGATAGAATCTGCGGGTGTACGTATCTCAGAAACATTGTTGCAAAAGGGCGAACATGTGTAGGGTTATATCCATCTCTTGTGCTCTTGCACTTGGATCTTGTGCCCCTTGATCAAATTTCAGCTGAAGAGCCTCGGTCGGAGCCACGGGTGATGCGTTTCTGGTGCAGAGGTGTGCTGTTCTGCCGAGTCGCGTGGATGTTTCTGTTGGTTTTGTGTTGATGTTGTTTACGGCTTGCTACTGTACCCCATGTTGGTGTGCATTCTGGTGTATTTGCATCAGCAAGCATGAGTCATCCAAAGTCTAGTCTAGAAACATCAATAGCATTGCTTGAAAGCTCACTAGAATTCTTGGGCCATTCGATTGAGCCTTTGAAGCAGGCCACTAGGGACGTGCCGAATCTCACCAATGTTATCAAAACTAGAAAGGTGTTTGATGTGTTACCGGAATACTTGGTTCTGGAGAAGGCAGAAAAGTTGAAAGCATTGGTCAAACCTAGAATCAAACAAGATCTGGAAACTTTGGACACCTTGTTCAGCTTGTACTCAAAAAAGAAAGTTGCCCTTCTGAGACAGCACGAAACTCTAAAATTGAAGATTGAAAACTATAATGATACATATAGCTCGATGCCTTCAAATTCAATGAATACTTCGAGAATAAGATACAATGATAAACTTCATCAATTGAAAATGAGAAAATTGAAACTGAAATCAAAATTAAAGAGCTTGCAATTGAAAAAATAATGTAAACGAATTCAACCTCAAATAAATAATTATATCTACAAGTTAAAGAAAAGGAAGAGAATAATCATAATGGCCTCCTCCATTCATTCGATCAGAGCAAAACCTTTAGGTTTTCCAACATCTTACCAACGGTAGTCTCCAAGCTTTCCAACTTGATACTTAACGATAACAATACAGGATCCGATGTCATGACATCGCAGGACTCTTGGACAGTTACAACGGTGGTACTTCCATCGTTATCCACATATGTCACAGCCTCTTCTAAAAATTTCGATGATGTTTTCAATAATGTTGATAACGAAGGATCTGAATTGGTATTAAAGATAGATTTAATCGTTGATCCGAAACCTTCACTGTTTGGTGTATTTTTCTCCTGCTGTTGTTGTTGAATTTGTTCTTCGGTTTGTCTTTTCCAATCTAATAGCTTAGTGTATTCCTCCATTATGATTTTATTTATTGGTTGCGATCTATCCCGACTGATTCTGGACCTAATGTGATCTACCCATGTTAATTTATTTTCCTCGCTCAAAATGGTATCCCATGGTTTTGTAGTAACTTTCTTCAAAGTTTTCATATCAATGGCTAAATCTGAGTTTGTCACTAGAAAGTCCAATGAAAGCGTACTCGGTAACTCGGGCTCAAACTGTATGGAAGATGCTCTCAGTCTCGGAAACATGTACTCTAGTTTGGGCGTTGATAATGATTTCTTGGCCAAATCAATGTGGTTATATAACTGCTCTACAAACTTCATCAATATGGAAGTATCTAGACTATCTTCATTATCAACAAGCTTATCAATAGTATGTATTGCATTGTAAACAGAATCATGGCAGTCTAGTAGTTGTCTGATAACAATAAACTGGCCATCTTTCAACTTCAAATTCAACTGCTTCCCACCATTCAGACTTCTTGATTTTATTGAAACTTGTAAACCAGTCACATTGAAATTCTTTCTCACTATGATTCCTTTCAGTAATTCGGAGTTATGGGATGATAAAGGTAGTTTGTACTCTTGTTCGCTTGTATCTGCCAGCTTGTCAAAACATGCTTGTAAATTCTCTTTAATCTGTGGTAATTGCGGTATAACTATCTCATGAATCAACCATCGAAGCTCGTTCTCCGTGCTCTGTCTCACCCGTTCTTGAATTTGAGACTCGGATAAAGGAGGATTCGAGTGTATCGTGGTGGACATGCTGTGACCTTGATGAAACCCTCCCCAGCACCGGAGATCGGAACAGAGAGCATAACACCACCCAGTTGCTCCAAATGAACTCGAGACACAAACTGCTCATCTACATCCGGGCGGTGCAGCGTGCGATGGTTGGTTGTTGCACGACTCTCCGCAGGGAAGACTCGAGTCCTGTTCACGGTGATCAACTAACTCCCTTCAGAAAAGGGGAACGGGACCGTATGAAGTATGAACTAACTAGATTCTCCAAACACTCATATATCAGCATGTCAGACCAGGCAAGTTTGAGTCAAGGTATCTCTGATTCAAACTCTGTCTTAGATCTTTCTTCCGCTCTGGCATTCCAGCCTCTTGAATACCTTGTTCCAAAGCAAGATATAATATGTTTCAGTGCCCCATATGAACTCAAGCTGCCTGAAGTTTCACTGGCATCAGTGTCAGAACCCAATATGAACAAGAATGATATAACCAAAAATGTTGAAGATGAAATCCTTTCTCAATTTGCAAACACAGTGACCGATGTGCAATATGTCCGATTCAAAAGACCAGCACTGAAATTGGATCATGATTCAGTGGTATCTGATGAGTCGTGGTTCAATGGCCAATTACAACAGTTGACTCCTTTAGAACAACAAATCTTTGAAAACTTGAGCGCTATAAACAAGAAAGATTATGTTAAACCAACCAATAAAGTGAAGAGAATCAAATTGATGCAAGATCTGAGTGATCGTGAGATTGAGTCTTTCATGGAGTTTGAAATAAATGCTGAACAACTACAAATTAAAGAAGAACTGAAAAGCAATTTCAATGTCTCGTCAGATGATACAATGCTCAATGGCTCGACTGAAGTGAAGTCTTCTACTATCAACGCTTCCGAAAATATAAATCAGCCAATACGATTGGATCAAGATCATTTGAATTCAATCACCATCGATGCATTTGAAAAGCTAATCAACCTTATTGGGTTAACAGATGAGGATATAGAAAATAAAGACACAGCATACTGGATAGTCTATAATGAAGTTTGGAAGACTAATGAAATGAACGAAGAGATAGTGATATTGAATATAGAAACATTACATGCAATCGAAGAGTATCTGACTCGATTATGGTTTTCAGATACCAAGTTACAGTGTCTGAAAATAGAATACGCATTAAGACTAGAAGAACTTGTTGGAAAAAATTTGAAGGCCTGTTCTGAAATCGACTGGTCTCAATTGAAACAACTAGAAAACCCTGTCTTGCATCGCCAATTGATTCACGTCGCTTCTAATGCATGTAAAGCATCTATCAATATCCTTTACCTTCTGACTTCGGGAATATCAGAGAAAAAACTGTATGTAGAGGGATATTTGGGGTTCACCCTGAGTATTGTTCAAAATCTTGGTAATGAATTAATACCTCTTGCCAATCAGCCCTCTGCTCATGAATCTCCAGAACTGGGCCAATGGCTCAATGTTCTTGTTCAAAACTTTTCTAAGCTTATGGACTTGGTTTCTAACTTGATTGATTGTATATTATTGGAAGAAGGTCATATAACTGCTTTGGAGTATCTTTCAGTTAGTCTTCTGTACATAGAGTTTGATTCAAAATTAAGAAACCCATTAATCCACCAGCCATTCATTGAGAAGCTACGTGTTTCTGCTTCAAATGTTTTACTGGCGATTTTCAAGAAATATAAAGAGCAAAGAAACTTTATTGTGGCAGAAGTCATCGGAAGCATTGACAAACTTCCACATCAAAAATCATTTGCAAGACATTATCGAGTTAGCACTGGTTTGAATGTTCAATTGGTTGCATATTTACTTGTGCGCTTTATCCAGTCATATCAGTCGCTTGATTATGAGTTTGATCAATCTTACTGGACAATTCAATCAAACCCTCAAAAGTCTGCAAAAAACCTTGAGTTAATAAGAGATATGCAAAATAAGTATTACCTTTACCAGAATGAACAGCATTCTCAAATGAGGAGCATTTCAAATGAAATTGCCATGCTTTTGGTTAACAAAATGAATGTTCTACTAGATGCAAATTTCAAAAAAGTTCTTGAAAATGTTGTCTTGGATCTCTTAGCCATGGTTCAAGAACCTGAATACCCAGGATCAGAAACTTTATTGAATTCAATCATGACTACTTCACTCTACATAAGTAGTTCGGATAAGACTTCGAATTCTGTTATTGGTTTTTGTTTGGAGTTAACAGGGCTCATAGGGGCCAAAATTGTATCTTTGAAAGGTGGGGAAATGAGTTTGAAATGTAACACCAATATCACAGTTGATGAATTAATGGCATTGAACGCATGCTATTGGAAAACTTTAGTATATCTAAAATCAAGAAATGAAGATGCAAGATTTGAAAATTTCTACTTGAAATATTCCAACTATCTACATGTTTTGAGAACAGAAGCCGAACAAGAAGGTGATGGCTCAGATACAGAGATATGTTCACAAGTAGCTATACTTGAGTCAAAACTTTTGGACTTGTTCAATTCAGCATATACGTTTCCAAAGGATTATACGTTGTCTAATAATATTGAAGAAACTTATCAAAAAGTGTTACTATCGCAAGATCTCTTGAACCAATACGATACATTTCTGAATACAATCTTGAGATTGTTAGATGATAGTAAGGTTAAGACAAGAAGTAGGGCCGTGAAGTCTTTATCATTGTTGATCACTCGTCAGCCCTCGTTGTTGATGTTTCCATCCATCAAGAGCTCTCTAGCAGCACGATTAAATGAACCATTTGCATCTGTTCGTGATTCAATTGTGGAGTTACTTTCGGTTTATATTCATTCAAATCCAAAGACTGTTAGTGAGTTTTCAGGAATTGTATGTGGAAGAATTAGTGATGATAGCGTCAGTGTTCGTAAGAAATCAATCAATTTGGCAGCTGAGATGTATAGACTTACTGATGATAGCAACATTAAAGCATCAATATGCGAAAAGCTATTGAGAAGATTGGACGATGAAGAAGACTCGATTTCCAACTCAGCCTCCAAAGCAATTCAGCAGTTTTGGTTTCTGAGTATAAACGAGTTATATTGCCACCAGCAGTCCCGGGTCAATGAACACATCAAATCTGTTGTTATGAAAACATTGGATTGTATGATTACGGTCATTTCATCAAGTGAAAAAAATTGGAAATATTTCGAAAAGTTTTTAAAAGAACAAATTTTCCACGAAACCACAACCAACAAATCAACTTATCAGGATTTGATGAATTGTATTTCATTGATCATTGAGATAATTTTTGATTTCATTGCAAGCAATGATGAAGGGGAAATTGTGGATAGAAGAAAAAAAACTGAGAAAATCATGGGATTACTATCAATATTTGTTGAATGTAGAGGTTCATTACTTTCTCAGGACCAAATGATTTCTTTGAAACCGTATTTAACGGATGATTCAGCAACGGGTGATTTGTTGTGCTATTATACTTTGAGAGTATTCAAAATAACATTATATAATACAAGGCAACTGAAACCCAAATTTGTGGCTGCGTGTGAGACCTCTTTACTCAAAAGGTTGACTAAGTTCAACGTTAAAGAATTAGATGAGGCCATGCCATGTATATGGTATCTTTGCTCGTATAATAACACCACTAATAAACTGGTTAAAGCATGCATATCCTGCATTCATTTGATCAAACCATACATAGCTAAGGTTAAATCAGAGCCCAATTTCAAATCTGATGCTAGAATTCAACGGCTACTATTTCTATTGGGAAATTTTGGAAGATATTGCAATTTTGAAAATGAGAAGGAATTGTTTATGACTTCAAAAATCGGATTGAAGGCTAATGAATCAATTGTTAGTTTGATAGTCAAGCATATAATTATCTTTTGCAACAGGGATACAATTGACTCAAATCTAAGAAGAATAGCAATCAAAAATCTGATTAATGTTTGTACATCATCACCAAAATTGTTTTTGAGTGAACAAATTCTAAGAATATTTGATCTGGAATTTGAAAACATGCATGAGCTCAAATTACAAGACACGATAATAAATGGGCTAGGGATCTTCTTAGAGATTGAAGAAGCCAAATCAATTGATAGAAATGGGTTGGATAACAAGGATTCCAAAAATATCGGATTAGATATCAAAGTGTTTCACGGTAAATCTGAATCATATTTGAACGATGGGATTTGTTCATCGTTGGTTCAAAGATATTTGAAATTCATACTGAGAAATTGTCTCTATGATGAAGAAGATCATTCCAATAAGGCTATTTATTTCTTAAGGTTGATTGTCAGATTGGGATTTGCCAATCCTAAGCTTTGTATTCCAACCATAATTGCACTACAATCATCAAAAATGGGTATAACCAGGCAAGTTTCAAGGCTGATGTATGAAGATTTATTTGAGAAGTATGAATCAATAATTGAAAGCTGTTACTCTGAAGGAATCAAACTGGCCGTGTCGTATCGAAGAAAATTCAATACCGTCAATGAGTTGGTTAGAGAGAATTTCTTTTTGAGAGATTTCACCAGTCATTTGCAGTCAGCTGAAAGTAGCAGCAGTTACAACAACGGCAAGAAAATGTCCAAGTTTATCAACTCTATATTGAAATCATTGAAAATTGTTGAGATTGAAGATTTGAATGATCTGACTCTTGAAAAACTTGAATTGATCAAGGATCAAGTCTACTACCTATCGGTCAACTTAATCTCAATTGATTTCAAAATTCAAAAAGATCTATTAATGATGATTGTTGGAATTGAAAGAATATGTATGAAGCTATCAAGTATGATAACAAGTTACGAAGAGGATAACAACGAGGGTGTTTTCGAGTTGAACAAAATTGGGATCATATCGAGCTGTTTGATCATCTTGAACCGTGCTAAGAGTTTATTGATTGGCCAATATTCGATTGATTCCAGTACTATTTTGGCATTCAACGAGTTGTCCAATACCGGTACAAATCAAGGATTGTTCAAAGAGTTTAGAGTTACGGTGATCAAGAATCATGACAGGTACGAAAGGATTGAATTCAATGACGTGTATTTGGGTCAGTTGAATTTTACTGATGATCAGTTCAATAGGATATATCAAGCGGCAAGATTAATCAATTAATTCATACAAAACGAAATAAAATACGTTGTTGTGAGAAGGTATTGACAAACACGAGAAAAAAAATCAACAAAATACAAATGAAAACCTTTGCTTAAATTTTATTTAATTATTTATATACCAATAAGATATTTTTCTTCAAAATCAAATCTTTTTCTAATCAAACTTCTAATCACCTGTCTTTTCAAATTCTGCAATTGTCCCTCATTAGACAACTCTTTCAACAGATCATATCTACACGAAAACAAATTCGCAATCTCTTTCAATATATTGAAAGACTGTTTCAATTGACTGTAATAATAATCATCATTGGACTTATCCGACTCATCATTCTTTTCCTTGTTCATCATCTCATCACCGTAATCATTTCCATTTCCATTTGTATTGTACTCATGGCTTGAATCTCTGAACTTGTCTCTTATCTCATCATGATTCTCAAACTCATCGAATATTGAGATATAATGGAACACATCCTGGGTCAATATCGATGAACCAATTGAAGAGATGGTGAATTTTGTGAAATGTAAAATCAATGCAGTCAACAATTCGTTCGATAATTTTGAGATAAGGTTGAGTTTCAAAGGGTGTGTTAGGTTTGAAGTTAGATTCAAGTTGATTGATCTGAAGATGTTTTCAATCAAGAAATCTGATAATTTCGAGCACGTTTGAGTCTTATCGTTGTTGATTGAGATAGACGCTGTGTTGAAGTCGTTGATGTGCTGATTGTTTAGGATTATTTGGATTGAATGTTTTATCAGTTCGATGGTTGAAGTAAGGATAATGTTCAGTCCTATTTCAACGTCAGATAAGAACTTATTGAATGAAGTTAGGGCTTTCATTTTGAAAGATTCATTTGAGAGCAAAGGATAATAAAAAGATTTTGAGACAATCGAAAATAGGTAGAGTTGGAATGGAATCAAATTCAATTGATTTAATAGTGAATCCAAGTCGATTTTATTAGAGTTTGAGTTGAATAATGATTGTTGTTTGTTTTGTTGGGTTAGAATATCATTGTAGATGGATTCCAAGCCTACAGATATATATGAAGGACCAATGTAATAAAGCAATTGATCAAACAATTCAAATATATTCTCATCATCATGGGTAATGGAGATATCCTTACATCTATTCAAGGATTCAACAGAATATTTCAATATCAGTTTGGTTGTATTTAGTGACATCATAGGTCTTGCGTCTGGTTGATTTGAAGAGTTCAGTTGTTCCATCGAAGAAGGATTCGAGTTTCTTTTAAACTTGTCTCTTAATGAACTAGATCTATCCATCTTTTTGATGAATTTTGAAAAAGTTTTAAATTTTTTTGAAGAATTGAGTTTGTTTGAAGTTGTGTTGGCGGTGTTGTTGAGGATGTTATTGTTTGAATTGTTCATGATATCATTAATATATGTATTGACCGGCAATTGAAATAGATTGTTACTATTGTTATTGTTGATTTCATTTCCCTCATTTGAATAAATTTCATTTGAATCATTAGTCTTGTCAATTTGATTTTGATAATCAATAATTCTCAATGACAAAAGATGCTTTTGAATGATTTTTTCATTGCTAATTTCGAAACTGGAGGTTAAATACTCTATTAGCTCTTGTAAATTTTCCTTTTCCAAAGTGAGGTATTGTTCATTCAATAGATATTGATGGAAAATTGAATTTTTAAAGTTATCCAACTCAAAATTCAAATCAATATTACTCGATAACAAGAATTCTTTCAAGTTTGAAACCAATTCTTTAATTTTCAAAACCAACAAATGCAAAGTTCTCAAATATGATAATTTTGAAAATGAAATTGATATTTTCAAAAGATATTGAACTCTAATTGAGATTTTCTTGAAATAATCGGTAAATAAAGATTTCAATACAACAATTGAGAATTTATCAAAGATCTTGTTGATTGTTTCAAACTGGATTTTGAAATCATCAATATTCAAGATCATTGATGAGGTATAGCTATCCAATTTATAATTCAAATTATTTGGATTGCCTAGTTGTATATGAAATTCCTCATCAATCAGATGGTTGTTGTTGTCATCAATTTCAGCCAATTGATTTTTGGACACGAATTTCTTGATTAAGTTTTCACCATTGTTGAACTTGAATAAGATGGATGTAATTTCTTTCAATTTCTTATAATCTGGTAGGTTGAAATACTTGTCGAATGCAAACAATAAATTTGACTCAAACTTGACGGATTCGTTGATGATCATATCATGGCAAGGTTTTGAATTTTTCAAAGATTCATCATTTAACAATTTGAAGGATAATTGAATTAGATTATTCCAAGTCAAAGATATCTTTTCCAACTCATCTGATTGGTATTTAATCAATTGAATAGGTGGTCTATTCAGAGTATAAAACTCATTGTAACATTTTATTAGGTTGATCAAATTTAAAGAGTTTTCCTTTAAGTTGTTTGTCTTTTGTAATCTTTCGGACAATGGTTTAATGGAATTATTGTTCATCTTTTCAACATTGAGTAATAGAGTGTTCAATCTTGAAGACAACTTGGATGAGTTTGAAGAAAGACCTTCCAAGCTGGTTAAATTGATTGAATTGATATCGTTCAATTTTTTTTCAAGATTGGCACAATTTTCAACGGATTTTGTATTCAATGTGGTTAGTTCATTCAATACCAATTCAAAAGACCGAATATAAGGTTTTGGATCAACATATTTCAAACCACTTTTTTCATCTGACTTTGTGGACAATGCTGTTTTGTTTGAGATCTTGTTGATGAAGTCGGGCACCGTGAGGTCTTTCAAAAACCCGTCCAGCGTGAGCAAGCCTTTGATCTCGTTGTCCAATTGATACAACGAGGACATGGGAAGTGGAATAGAGAGCAGCAGAGAGCAGTACAGACCAAGAAAAGGGAAGAAAGGGAAGAAAAGGGGAAACAGGAAAGTGTGAAACTGATCACTTTGCTGTTCCCTCTGAAACGAGGCGTGTGTGGCAGCTGGAGTGTGGCTGAGCTCTGGCTGTGCAGTTTTGGGAGGTGCAAAAGAACAAGTCACAGAAAACACTTTTAACTTTTAACAACTACTACTTTTAACAACTACTACTTCTACAACTACTCCTAGTCACACACCCATCAACACATATATGAGAAGACCAAAGAGACAGCTGTTATCCCCGGACGACTCTCCCAAACACCAGTCCTTCTTCCCCCACCTGAAACATGGCCTGGCCATCACCACCAATGCCAATGCCAATGCCACTGGTAATGACACCAAACACCATCCATACTCCCCACTCTCCCCTTACACTTCATCCCCAACACTGGCATTGATAACAAAGTCTCACCAGAACTCAAACACCCTGATCCAGCTGGCATGCTCGATCTTGATGCTACTGTATCCGAACTACCCACCCAACAGACTGCTCAACCTTGAGCATTTCATCAGGGAGATTGTGAAACGGTCAAGAAGCTGCTTGGTTATCTTTCAACTCAGCATGTACTACTTGATCAGACTAGTCAACAACGAGACTGCGGTGTCGATGATAGACAAGATCCAGTGTCCGAAGAAAGTATGGTTGGGATGTTTTATCTTGTCTTGGAAATTCAACCAGGATAAGAACTATTCCATGAAAGTTTGGAACAAGATAACCGGGTTGTCTATAACCCAATTAAACTTCATTGAATTTGAAGTATTCAAAAGTTTTGATTTCAATTTGTTTATAAATGATATGATATTTCGAAAATTCAAGTTGTATCTGACAGACCTAATCAAAAACAACAACGAACTCAATCCTAATAACATCAACATGAATAACGAGAACGAGAACAATAATGAAGATAACAACAATATTTATAATTATACCAATAATCCAAAAACCAAAATCATTTCGACCAATGTTAAATCCCATGCGACTATGAATTACTACAACGACTCCAAGTTTGTTGAGTCGGTTAATTCTCTGGCGCTGTCGTTTAACAAGTCTCATGATGGTATAACTTTTGCTACAAGTTGTATATGAATATCGAATTATTGTTGTTATCTGATTATATTTTGTTTCTTTTTACGTCTTTATTTATTTTTGTTATGTTTCGGGGGCGAAAGGTTGTTATGTGTTCATTTGGGGCATCGAGGGTCTTCTTTTTTTTTGCAATTTACATCGGTTATATGTTCTTTCTTTTTTCAGTTCTACAACGTGAACTTAATATATTATTCTAATATCTATTTATTTAAAAATGCACAGTGAACAGTAAATTGTAGATAATCATGATAACCACAAACTCAACAATTGAAAACTCAACCAATCTCAAATAATTGATTTTTTTCAAAAACCTAAACTTCGAATCATCATTACCACTGGTATTGTTATTATTGTACAAGGACTCAGTCAATGAAACGTATCTAGTAGTCTGGTATAACCCTTCATTACCAAACTCTTTTATATTGGAATAAGCCAACCAGATGAAATTCAAGATTGCAAAGATGGTATAAAACACGATATCTTTATATGGTGTGGTTAAATAACAGATATCGTATTCGAAAGTGGACTGATCTGAGATCGTAGTATCACGAACACTGAACGGTTTGTCTATTGGTTTGTCGTATAATGTTAGCAATTCAACAGCAGGTCTATAGATTCCCATTGCCATTGAGATTGATTTCACGTTAACTGCAGCAAATTTCCTAATGGTGCTGGTGGTACTGGTATTGTCTGTTTCTTTCGTTTCTTTTGTTTCTTTCGTTTTTTTCGTTTCTGTTTCTTCGTCTCTTTTAGCTTTCAGTTTCAAGTTATTTCTTGGATCTTCAAATGCATCTAACATCTCCTCCGTTGGAATGACAATGTTAGAGTCAGTTGAGTCAGTTGAGTCAGTTGAGTCAATTCCATCAGCTGATTTACTGTCATCGATCTCGTTGGCAACCTCATCAACAAGTTTCTCATCCGTTGACTCACTCGATTCTTCACTCTGACTTTCTGTATCTTTATCAACCTCATTGGCTGGTGAATTCCATAAAAATTCAACCTTCTCATTCAAATCATACTGTAATACAGCCTCACAATAATCATGGTCATCACCAGAAAATATCACATCCGGTTGTATATTCTGTGATATCAACTTCGACAAGTTTTCATCAATAACAGTCTGATACTGGTATCCTCTTGCAATCGGAAACGATGATCTTGATTCTCTCAAAGGGCCACAATTAAACACAGAAGGATCTCTAAACAAAGTGACATGATCAAACAAGATTCTAGGGTTAACTTTTGGCATTGCCCCAATCAACTCCATGAAATCCTTCGATTCTGAGTAAATTTCAGGATCAGCTTGGTTAGACAATGATAATGTATCAAGGAAGATCAAATCGTGATTCAGTTTGGTTATAACTCTATTAGGCTCCCCGAAATGGTGTTTGAATCTGCTCAATGACTCAACGGTGACACCATTGGCGAATCCAATATCATGGTTTCCTGGAACGTTGTAATAGATATCAATTGGTTTGGAAGAGGTTATAGATTTGAACAGTTTGCTGAATCTTGCCATTTCATGGCCATAGTACTTAGGAGCGCTTTCTCTTCCGTTATCCAAGTAATCACCGAGGAAGATGACTGAGTCTGGATGCAATTGGTTGATCAAATGCTTGTAATTCTTGTATATGTAATTATCAACGGTGAACTTGGATAAGTCCAAGAGAAAATTGTTTCTTCCCGGGTATGTGTGATTGTCGATCAATTGAGGATCGGAAACCAAGAGGATATTGTAATTCACTGAACCAATTGATGTTGGGAACTCACATTGTGAAATCTTGAGAAAAGGTTCCAAATTCTGGAAATATATAAAGAGTAGTATCCAAATCGATATCAACGGTATCAGTTTCGAGTATCTGTTTATAATTGAGATGGGGAACTCATTTTTACGCAACGGTATGGTTGATATTGCTCTTATTGTGAGCTGAAGTATTCTGATTAGATTGAGTCTCATATTGTTTGCATTATTGGTGGGTGGATTATGATAAATTCGGGGAGTACAGGAGTAGATCCGTAAAGAAACTGGATGAAGTTGGATGAAGTTGGATGAAGTTGGTGTATCTTCAACCAGACGTCGGCGACAGTCAGCTTCAAATGCCGAGACGCGTTGTCGACGAGCGCCTCGCTGCCGACACTACTGCCGACACCTCTGCCCGCGTGGCTGTGCGAGGCTGGTGTTGTATTGTGGCGCATTCAGAGACATACGAGAAACGAAAGATACAGACTTGATCTTGAATCTGATCCTGATCCTGAGCTTTAGCATGGGGAAAGCCATCCACCACCACTGAGTAAGTTATTACCATACCCATACCCGTCCCAGATGCAGTTTATCGTGACACTCTCGATCACAGTGCTCGTGCTGATCTTGTTCTCCTTGCCGTACATCAAGTCAAACCTCAAAGACATCCATCCAGAAGCATTGGAAAACCAATCCTCCATCTCTCCCACACGTAAGCAGAATGAAACCGCAATTTACAGATCCGTTGATGTTCCGCATGGTGTGCCATTGAATACAGGGTTGAGAATACGAGATGGTTACAAGTTGAAAGATGGGAATTTGAAAGATGTCTGGAACAATAATTTGAAATCCGGAGGTGATACCATTTTGAAGATTGAAAATGTTTGTTTGAATGTGAGACAGTTGAATTGGTTGATTAGGAAATTTGTTAAGTCTAATGAATCTTATTTGGAAAATGAAAGTAAAATTACATTGTTTTCTTCAATGGTGAATTTCGATAGTTGGGTTGTTTTATTTTCATGTTTTTTTGCTTTAGACAAGACTTTGGTTAATGTCAATGATATCGATGATCTCAAGTCATCTGAAAATATCAATCTGTTGTTTATTGATCTTGAATATTATGAAAAATATAAAGATGAGCTTGTCAATATGGGTATCAAGAAATTAATTGTGATTAATAAACCTAATGAGATAGCACTATCGCAATTGGTCAATGACAATGGCATTGAACTTATTCCATTTCAATTCGAAATGAATAACAACAATGATGGTCCTATTGATGAATATAAAGAATCAGTTGATGATACCACTACCATCAACAATCAACCATATTCAGAACTCACAAATTCAAAAGACGAAGTCCATTTTTTCCAGAAGAATTTCGTCTCTTCAATTGCATCTCAACTAATGTCACTGAACAGTGAATTTTCTTGGAATAAAAAAGATCATTTGCTTATTGGTTATTCTGATAAATTTTTGAAATCCAAGAATAATATGATAATTAAAGTACTAAGTGGACTACTTATGTCTGTTAAGTCAATTGAAATAATCAATGAATCAAAATTAGATAATGATCAAATTCTTGGTAAGCTAACAGACTCCACAATAATATCATTATCGGATCTAACTTTCCAGAAATTGTTAACTTCAAAACCAATACAAAATAGAAATATCATCAAAAGATTCTTAACAAATAGAAGTGAATATTTCAACTCAACTGGAATTTTCAATAAACTAGGAGTTGTGAACAATTCACTCCAAATCAAATTGATCTATTCATTAGATTCGGGTAAATTATCATCAAAAGAGTACAACATCTTAAAAACATTACTGGGATCCAGAATAATCAGAGAAAAATATATAAGTTTATCAATGGGACCAGTATTGAAGACAAACTTACTAGAACATAGAATCTTAAGCAAGGAATTGTTTCCAAGTTTCACCATCAGGCAGCTTGGAGTTGCCTCCAATTCAATTGAATTGAAACTGAAGCTGGCTCATGAGAGTGACAAGTTTGGTGATTTGTACGGTAGAGGTTTCAATTTGGGCAAATGCGAGGGTGCTAGTTACGATGAAGAGTATTGGGTGAGTCTTGGGATCTGTGGTAAGTTTGGAAATGATGGGTGTTTCTATGAGTACTTGAGACTATAAACTACAATAACCTGATATGATATGATATGATATGATAATGTAAGTGTAAGTGTAGAGAGTGCGCACCCGTGCACCAGATGGCGCAGTGGAAAAAGTGTTTGTTTTTTGTGTGTCTCAGTTTGATTTAGCTGACTGGGATGGTGTTTGGCCCTTTAAGTGGTTTGTTGTGTGCATTGACCGTCTTCTGAGCCCGTCTCTTATCCATTGCTGAGGTTTTTGTGTCATTCCTGTACTTTAACTCTCTTCTTGAGGAACCCCATTGCCATCCAAAGCTACCACACCTTTTTTTTATTACACTTCTTTTTAAATCATCTTCAGATCCGCATATTCATTTATGTATAGTTTGAAATAG
Source organism: Ambrosiozyma llanquihuensis (assembly GCA_030568425.1). Classification (NCBI taxonomy): domain Eukaryota; kingdom Fungi; phylum Ascomycota; class Pichiomycetes; order Pichiales; family Pichiaceae; genus Ambrosiozyma; species Ambrosiozyma llanquihuensis. The sequence goes on along the minus strand of JAJMFV010000276.1, from coordinate 37,317 downwards.
ATATATCAAACCATTCAGACATACATCACATATATATATATATGTTCATTACATACATCTAGTCATATAACCTATCCTCAAACATATTGACACTTTGAATTGAACTGATAAATCATACACGTTTACAATGGCTGGATCTATATACATTCCCGATACAGATGATATTGCAGATGCCTCCAAAAATGACGATGGTGCAATTCAAATTCCTGACTTTTCAACCACCCCAGAATTGAAAGATTCACAACAGCAGCAACAGCAACAGCAACAACAACAACAGATGCAACAACAGATGCAACATCTACAGATAAGTTCGGATATCGTGATACCCGATTCGGATGATGGATATGGAAGACAGCCAATGAACTTCAAATTGGGCCAATCTTCGAATGCTGATCCAAAGACACCTTCAAATCAAACAGGTTCTGTGTTTTCCTCTCCAAATGGGAAAAGCCCCGATCAAAAAAGACTCACGTATTGCAAGCCATCATCATCATCAAAATCAAACAATCCAAGTTACTCTTTGAACATAATGGTGAGACAATTCACAAAATATGCGGAACGTAAATTAAGCCTTTGTTTAAACTCGGTGCCTTTAGATCAAGAACCAAACATCATTGACCTTTTATCGGAAGGCGTAGACCCTACATTTGATAAAATCATCTCCTCATTAGGTTACATATCCAGAAGAAAGCCAAGACGAGTCACCGATGCCGTGATGCATTGGAGAAGAGGGAAATCGGAATTGAGAGAAATGGCAAGATCAATGCTTGAAAAAGAGATTGTTCAATATAAAAAATACAAATCTGAAAACCTGGTCACCTCAAACAACTCAAACAAGTTGCTCACCCACAAAAAATCCATGTCTCTATCAAGATCCAAATCTTTGTACGGATCAAGCAATAACAATAATTCAAATCAACACAACAACCATAACCATAATAATTCACTCAGTTCGAATGATTCTCAGATCAAGGATTCAGAACAAAGAATTCAGAAAGCTCAGGTTACTTTCACTCAAGCAGATAGACAATTCACCATTAGTACATATATCCTTTGGAGAGTCTTGATTGAAGTGGTGCGACAAACCCCTACTTCAACCTTGATTGAAGAAACAGGATTGGAAGAAATCATGTATAACTACTTGAGGAACATTGATCCATCTTTAGTTAGTCAAAGTTTGATCCATTCCGCAAATTGGAATCTCTTGGCTGAGTTACTTGGTAAAATGTCTGAGAAATCATTCTTAAGCGTCAGTGATAGATTCATTGCAGACTTGGAAAAATTCCCAACAGGTTATACAAACAATAATGGAGGGCTAAGTGAATCTGGTTTGAATTTATTGATTCATGGGATGAGATATCTACAATTTTCAAACTCTTCGTTGGACAGATTTGAAGAAGGTGCAGATTTCATGAAAAGTTTGGCCAAATTTTTCTTCAGATGTGAAAATGAAAGTATCTTGATTTCATACATTGAAGTTATAAATCAATTGCTACTATCATTGTCGGGTACTCTAACTGCTGAAGTTAATCATCCAACTTGGGTGGAAGCGATCAAAATCATTTATTCTAAAAGTTTAAGTATCGCAAACAACAAAGGCCCCAAATTTTGGAAATCAGCAACTACTCTAATCTCAACATCAATCTCCGTTGCTCCAAAAGAAATCTTCGAACAAAATTGGCTAAACATTGTTAATATCAATATTAAAAAACTAAAACCAAAATTGCCTACATCCGAAAAAATTGTCATCTTGACATGTTTGGCAAGATTGATATGGGCCTATTTATACAGATACTACGATACATTGAATGCAAAAACCAGAAACTTGGAAACCATTGCAGATTTACTTTTCCAAAATCATAGTAATAAAAAACAACATTGGTTAACTCATGATACTTTACTAATTCAAGCAGCAGTTCAAATCTTAAGAGCAATGGCTTTTTCCCAATTGAATTTAACCTTAGAGAATATTGTCCTACCAATTATCAAAACTTCTTTCAATGGCTTGAATTTGGATAACTTATGCCACGAAAAATTATTACTGGCAATCAGATCTTATTCATGTATATTATCAGATTATCAAAATGATGAAAGACCACCTTTCCCAACTGACGATGTCATTCAATCTTCATTAGATCCAATGGAATTCTGCAACACTGATACAAAGGATATTTTTGAAAAAAGTGAATCAAATGCTGCTGTTCATTCGGAAGTGTCTTCGATTTTCCTGAAATTGTTGCTATTACTGGATGGTCAATGTAGTTCAAAGGTACTTGAAAATTCAACAAGTAATGGTAATTCATTACCTTCAACTCCAATCTCTCCAGCTTCCTCATTGACACCGACTTTACCCCTGAGATTATCAAATTTCTATTTCCATAATGAAGATAATGGCTATAAATATATGGAATTGTTCGGCACAATTATTTCAAGTGTCACATGGTATGCAAAGACTACGAATAAGTATGGTGGGAATAGAGGTGGGCCAAGCGATTATTCTTTGATTGTTAAACTATTAGTGAAAAATTGTGTCCATGACGATGAAAATATAAGTTCATTTTGTATCGAAAATTTGAAAATATTGGTTACCAAAAAGAGTCCGAATGTGATAATGACTTCTTTTGTTCGGGTTGCATTTTTCTTGGATGAAAAAGTTAATGGAACTCTGAATCATGAGTATTTGTCGTCCAATGAATACATTAAGCTACTTGAGATTTATGTTGAATTATTACAAAGTTGGTTAGAATCTCTATCGGAAACCTCGAAACCTTCAATAGAAACTCCAAATGAAATGTATAACGTCAACAATGAATTCGTTCAAAAAGATATCCCTGAATCTAAAACATTTGAAGAATTGGATTTGAAAAATATGGTCAACATGATAGATGAAGTGGAAGGTAACGGATTGTTTTTCTTATTCAGCCATGATTTTAGAATTAGATTCCTAGGTTCACAAATCTTGAGAATCGTTGCCCAATTTGATGAGGTTATTTATTACCTAACTACCGAAACGGATGCTGATAATGCTTCCTCGAATCCAATAAATAACTCCAATAGCAATTTGAATGGTCCAAACGCTAACAATGGCAGTGCCAAGAATACCGCTAACGATAATAGCGATAATAATATCAATACTGACGAGTTTCAAAAAGCCCACAATAGAATGCCTTCCAAATTCGTTGCCGATGTAGGAACCAGAATCATTCAAGTTTTAGAAACTTCAGACTTTTTCGGTTTTGTTGCATCTAAAAAAGCTATCTTGAGTGAAGCGGAATCAAAAAGATTGAATAGACTGCAACATAAACAACGAAAGGATACAATTATCAGACTGGCTGAAAGCAACCATGGTGTCGATGCTGCTTTGTGGTTCAAAATCTTCGAAGAGGTGTTGGAAAAATTGGTTGTTCAATGTCCAATGGGTATTGCTGTGGCTCGGTCTCACAGTTGTATCAGACTTGTTCAGTTGTATAATCATGTTGTTGCTTTGAGTGCAGGTACCACATCAGGAACAAGTAACTCCTTGATATGGGATTATATGCTATTCTTGAAAGTCTCGTGTGCCTCTTTAACGTCAACAAGTCAACAAAGAGTCCATATCCCAAAGATATCATCTGTTTCACAGCATTCTTCAACCCCTGTTTATTCGCCATTGACCAAATCACATGGAAGAAAAAAATCTCAGCAGCTTTTCACCGTCCAGCATCAGAAAATCACAAGTGCAATGTCAATATTCAAAATGACCGTTCCTCTATTAACTACCTCGAACGCAAAATTACGAGATGCTTTAGTTGAAGGGCTAAGTTGTTTAAATATCAATATCTTTGAGAGTTTCTTGGAAAGTATTGATCAAACGATGGATAACTGGAAATTCGAATCTCTGCTCAAAGGGATCTCCTCCGATGTCAGACTCAAGTGCGAGATTTGTGGTATTTTGAATAAAGTCATGTCCAAGTTTTGCAAGACAGATGACAAATTCATGAATGAATGGTGCCTTTCCAAAATTCAGTCTATCTTACAGAATTCTAAAAAACTATTAACTTTGCCTGCTTCTCAAACAAACTATCAGTTGCAGAAATTAAGAAAATGCTTCCTAGGTATGCTGGAAAGTTTCCATCAGGAGGTTTCAAAATCTGATCAAGTTGAGCATTGGCTTCCAATCCAGTTCAGAAAAGAAGCTTTCGAATTTGCTGAGGAATGGTGTGGATATGGTGATTGTGTTCCATTATTTAATGGAAGATACTTATCGATGACTAGGTATATCACTGAGAGCGAGACTTCCGTTACATTACTTGCGTCTTTGGAATTACAGAAAAGACAGCTTCAGTACACTGCAATTAGTTGTATGGCTTCTCTATTAGGTAGTCCTATTGTTTCGAATGGTGTTAGTCTAGCCGTCAATAGAATATTATCTTGGTTCGATGCTTTATTCTACACTTATAATGAAAAAGTTACTGTTCTGGCAAGAAAAGCCCTATTGAAATTATTGCAGGTTAATATGAAAGCAACCAATATAATCCATGAGATCTTGAATAGATGTTTGACTGATGATCCTGCTCTTGGTAACTATTTTATTATGGTTAATGAAGCATACGTTACTGGTATTGATTTCGCAGATGATTATTATTCTCCATTGTCACTGGGTATGTTTTCTTGTGGTTCTGATAATTTCAACGTTAGATCTGCAGCTGTGAGAATGCTGGAGAATTGTGAAAAGAAACTATATGGAAGTAACAAATGTTCAACTTTTATTGATGGTATTTGTTCGGGTTCCAGAATTATTTATAAGAGAACCCTGTTCCAATTATCTACCCATTTTGCTAATGAACACCCAGAAGAAAAGATTAATATGATTTCTCAAATCAGTATGATGTTTCAACTCGTCAGCACTTCAAATGCTAGAAGAGATTTATTGGCCGTTGTCCTACCTTGGGTTCAAACCGTTGAATTGAATCTTAGCGATGATGCTGAAAATTTGGACAATAGAAACAATTCATTAATGGTTTTGTATAACTTTTTGGAGATCACAATGAAATTTGGTCATAAGATTCAAAATGAAGTTGAAGCTCTTTGGGTTGCGTTCGGAAATGGTGCAAATGGTGCTAATTGTCAAATAATTTATGACTTTGTCGTTGATTTTTGTTTGCAATCCAAAAATCTGGATTTTCTAGATTGCACGAGACAAGTTATTGTCTCTCTGTCAAACGTTTCTTCTTCGTTCAATTTGATTGATACTTTGATCAAAAACTTAGAGCCTAAAGCTATGATTCCAATTGATAGAGAAATAACTCATATTGATTTGTCTTCCTTGACTTTACCTTATGTCGCTGATTTATCAGGTTATATTGACAAGAACTCGAACAATTCAATTCCAACCCTTTCTTTGTGTGAACTCTCTGTTGTGATCTTGGTTGATTTGATTTTGAATCCAGTTGATTCTGTCAAAGAACAATTACCATTGCTACTTCATCTTTCTTTTGTTTTGTTGGATGATCAACTGCCTTTGATCCAAGATCAAGCATGTACTATGGTGGCTCATTTGATTCGACAATTTGGAGATTACTCAGACGACACAACCAAGAATATTGTCGACACATTAACCAGTCATGAACGTCAGAAAAGTTTATGGCTGCATAATGATTTGTTGAATGATAAGAACAGCGGAAGAATTCCCGAACAGATGGATTTGTTAGTTCGTGATGTGAAGAAAGTGCTTGAACCAAATATCGCCAACATTCAAGAAGAGTGGAGTAAAAGTGCCATTCATTGGGCCACTTCCTGTAAAGTTATGCACATTGCATCCAGATCATTTCAGGTTTTCCGTTGTTTGATTTCATTTATGGATCAAGCAATGCTACGTGATATGCTATCTTGTTTGGCAAACACTGTGTCAGATGAAAATCCAGGTATTCAAAGCTTTTCTCTACAAATTTTGATGACTTTGAATGCTATAACGGCGGAGTTATATAGTGAACAACTAATTGATTTCCCACAATTGTTCTGGTCTGCAGTTGCCTCATTAAATACAATCCACGAGCATGAATTTATTGAAGTTCTTTCGACTCTTTCGAAATTCATTTCCAAAATTGATTTAGATTCAGAAGATACTGTTCAATGTTTAATCGCAACTTTCCCACCTAAATGGGAAGGAAGATTTGATGGGTTGCAATCTCTCATAATGATCGGTCTTAGATCATCAAATGCGTACGAACCATCTTTAAAACTACTGGATAGATTGAACCTGTTGAAAGATAGTGAAATTATTGGGTCCGGAGATTCAAGACTATTGATGACATTGTTATCTAACATGCCAAGATTTTTGCATGCCCAAACAAACAAGAGGTTCCCTGAAGATGTTGTTAATGCTGCCAATGTCATTAGTGCAATGGCTACAGCTTCCAACCTGCCTGGTCTTGCAAGAATTCTAAATTCATTGGTCAAGAGAAGATTCAGAAATAAAGAGGATTTCATGGCACAAACAGTGAGCATCTTGAAAAACCATTTCTTTCCAACATATGCAGCTCAAAGTTTGGTGTTCTTATTGGGATTATTATTCAATAAGATCACTTGGATCAAGGTTGAAGTTATGGATTTCTTGAAACATGTTTTTAGGGTCGTTGATTTGAGTAGTGAAGAATTTATTGGACTAGGTGCCGATCTAGTTTCTCCACTATTGAGATTACTATTATCCGAGTTTGTTGATCAAGCACTGGAAGTTTTGGATGAAGCAAATTCGATATCTGCTTCACCATTTGATAAACACTATTTGATGATGAGTGCTGGTGATGCATCTATTAGAAAAGAATATGAAAAGATTGCAACCTTGTTTGGTATACCTGATGAGAGTGGTTGGTCTATTCCAATGCCAGCTGTCAATACTGCAAGAACGAGAAACAATATTCATGCTGTTTTTTCAACAAGCACTGCGACAATCAAAGAAGGAGAAACTGATGAAACTTTGGCTGATAACGAGAAGCATGAATTCAATAGAGATGATTATGTTCAGTACAATCCATTACCTCTGGAACAGCAAATTGCTTATAATAGGCAACAAGTTGCATATCAGCAACAACAGCAACTGCAACATCATAAGCAACAAGATGATGTTGATTCATTAAGCAATATGTTGGCGACTTTGGAGAATTTGGATTCCTTTTTCACGAAAGATTCGATGGATTTGCCTCAGTCTTATGGACATCAGTATAATGGTTCTGTCGATACCAAATCAACGGTTGCTACGAGTACCACTTATGAACAGAGTAACTGGAATCTAAATTTTGATTCTCCAAGTATAGATTCAGCTCCACAATTTCCTTCATCAACTTCTTTCAAGACTCTTCTTGGAGAAGAAGCGGTTGAACCTCTAAGTCCATCAGGAACAGTTGCATCTACTTTCAAGAATTACAGAAGAAGAAAATCATTTCATGGTGCCGCCAATAATGCTAATACTGTTGTCAATGGTGACGGAAACAATAGCAACAACAATGGTGAAATCGGTTCAAGCTTAGGATCTCCTTTGCTTGGCAATGGTTCATCGCCTAATTCTGAGCAAGATTCAGAAGGTTTATTTAGGTTTGAGCTTTTGAGACCTTCAACTAAGGTTAAGAAAAGACCTAGTAGATTGAGTTCACCTTTGACCAATGCATCTCCTATTTCATACTCAGGATCCCGATCACCAAGAACGCCAAGAAGCCCTTACGGAAGAAACTCTTATACAAGATTCAACAGAAACTCGTATGGCGGAGTCTATGCTAAGCGTCCTATTTACAGTCCTGGTAGAGAAAGGATGGAAGAGCTCAATACCCCAATGGCCAAAAATGATAGCTGAATTGATTTCACTATCATTCCAAAAACAAAATGACATTTGTGCATAGTATCATCATCACTATTTCAGTTTTGATTTGTTATCTCTATTTTTATTTTTTACTTTACATTTTTTCCTATATTTGAACTGTTATTTTTTTATTATTATTTTAACCAAATTTAAGTGTATATTATTTTATTTCATAACCATTTCTTCTGTCTTACATTTTATCTAGTTTAATTCAAGGTATCAAAAATCATTGGTTTATATTTCGGTAACCCCACAAGAAGCGGAAAAGTAGCGAATATCATTTCGCTTACTAAAAATCTCGATGAAAATGGATTTGTCATTTGAACTCATTTTCAACTTTCTCCACTCCTCCACTCCTCCCTTCACCAACATAAACAGTATAAACTATTTTCAATTATCTCATAATGGCTATTATTGACAATTCATTCTTGACCAACTCCACGTGTCTCCATGTTGCTGACTTGGAAGCTTCCATCAAATGGTATGAAGATGCCTTGAAAATGACCGTTATCAAGAATATCGAGACAAGTGAGTACACATCAGCGTTCGTTGCATATGATGGTGCAGGTCATCCATATCAAGGTAAACCAGTTACCCAAAGAGATGGTGTTGTTGAGCTTAAGCAATTGAAGAACTCAGAAGCCAAAATTTACGATGGTAATTCTGAGCCATATAAAGGTTTCGGACACTTGTGTATCTCTGTGTCCAATATCATTGAATCGCAAAAGGAGTTGCTTGAGAAAAAAGTCACTTTCAAGAAGAAGTTGGAGGATGGTAGACAGCATAACATTGCGTTTGTTTTGGATCCAGATGGATACTGGGTTGAAATAATTGAGAATCAAATCAACAAGAAAGAAAATGAGATTGATCATTCGTCCGATAGAATGAACCATTCAATGATCAGAGTCAAAGATCCAAAGGTTTCTTTAGAATTCTATAGAGATGTCTTGGGTATGAAGTTATTTTCAACTAGAAAGTTCCCTGATGCATCATTTGATTTATACTTTTTAGGTTATGAACATGATTCATCGTTCACTGAAGATAACCAAGGCATTGTTTCTCAAGCAACAAGACAATCTATTGTTGAACTCACACATAACTACGGTACCGAGAAAGACGATTCATTTTCGTACTACACTTTTGGAGAGGATAAGAATGTTGTTGGTTTACAATCAATTGCAGTTTCTTGTAAAGATGCGAAATCATTCACTTCAAGTATCAACTCTCAAGTGAAATGGATTTCCAAATACGATGATGCTACTGGTATTGCTGTTGTTTCTGATCCCGATGGATACAAGATCCAAATTCAATCATATGATTCTCCTGCTTTAAACTAGTTGGTGGTTCAGGTTGTATGTGTAACGTAAACCCAAAATTGTGAACTTTTGCTTTTATAATCGATAATATCATTAGTAAAACGTCAAATAAATAAAACAAACAAAGTAAAATACAAAATCACAGTATCATCAACAAACGCAAATCAAGTTCGGCTTGATTCAATCCTTCATTTCTCTGATGGGTTGAATTTCAAACTAATAGAATTCACACAGTGTCTTTCATCTGTTGGGGTTTTAAATCCCTCTCCTCTGAATATGTGTCCCAAATGACCACCACAATTACTACACATCATCTCTATTCTTTGCATGCCCAGACTGTTATCCTCAACAACAACAATTGATCCAGGAATAGCGTCATAAAAAGCTGGCCATCCACAACCGGAATCGAACTTGGTGCTAGATTTATAAATTGGTTGTGAGCAACCTGCACAATCGTATATTCCTTCTTCACTGAACTTGTTGTACTCACCAGTTCCTGGTCTTTCAGTGGCTTTGTGTCTTAATATCTTGAATTGTGCAGGAGTCAAAATGGCTCTCCACTCATCATCGGTCTTGGTGATTGGAAAGGTTGCTTGGCCGGATGACATTGTTCTTTTAAGCAATGGGTTAGATATTGGTGTTAAAGACAATCTCTTTATTGAGTATTTCAACATCCAAATGGCTCCTTAAGATTGAAGATCAGGGTACTGTACAGAGTGCAATGGGAAACAGAAAGACTCCTTTGCCCGCCAATGAGCGGTCAAAACTCGATTGCGCCTCTTGAACGAGTTTTCCTCTTGGGCCAAAAACAGGCAAATCACAACGCAAAGAGACACTCCAAATAACCATATAAGCAGCATAAGCAATTCCCATAGATCATCGTCATGGAAGAGTCTCCCGATATATATCAATTAGTGGATGGTATGTGATCATTTCTGATTTAGGTCAATGCTGCATCGCAATTAGTTACTAACATACGTATTGAGAGATATTCAGACACGTTAAAATCCACCATCAAGCAGATCCTCAACGATAAAGACTACATCAGAAGAAACCATGAAACTGAATGGTCATCCATAGTACCAAAACTAGGAGAGTTGATAAGTTCAATATTACAGAAAGTTTATCACGCAGATGTGGACCACATCATATCAAACCCTCTTAACAAATCACATTCTGAAACTATAGGACACTTTACGGAACGGTTAAATAAGAAATTGCTTTGTGATTTCCATGAAAGCCCTCCGTTTACGATATATCATCTGATCGGGTTGTTAAGTTTCACTGTTCCTGGATATCAAATACCCAATGATAAGAAAAAGCTGAATGGATTAGATGGTCAAAATGGACTACAGAGTTATAAAGTTACCATTAAAAACATGATGAATGACCAAGAAGTGATAACTGAGTGTACAAATAACTATTATCAACCACCTTCAAGAACCTTAAATAGTAAATCAACAAATAAAGACACCGGAAGGTTGCATGAAACTTATGCTATCAAATTTCTCAGATCTCTCGAACGAAGTATCTTTGTGCAGAGCACTGTCGATGAAATCAACTTAGATATCGAGTCATATGGTTCAAAGAATTGTATAGATATGAATGATAGTGGTGAGGGAAAAGGAGATAATGATGATCATAATGACAATGATAGTAATGTTGATGATGAGACGGACAAGGGCAAGACCCGTACTCATATTGATGGAACTGAGCTAACAATTAACAACGGATCAATAAAAATGACAAAAATCTCCTGGATACACGAAAATGAAGTTGAAAAAGCAGCAAAGGATGATAACAATGATGATGCTGCCAATAACATACCGACTGATATCCCTATTGCTTCAAATACTGTGCTGGATAACGTGCAGAACACATCCCAGGACCATGATCTGATGATTGATTCAGAATCACCCAAACGACAAATTGATGACTACAACGAAAACGATGATGAACGAATTATAAAACGATCAATAGGTATGTCGGATATTAAGTTGGATCTACGGAAGGAGTCGACACAGCTACACTCATCCTCACAATTACAGAAGCTTCAGGACGCTGAAAATGGTGATGCTGATACAAATGATGATGATGATGGCGATGGCGATGGCGATGTAACCATTACAAATCTTCAAGCCGATGAAAACGAAATGGTGCTGGATGAATAAGCTACTACATAATCAACTTTATACTATTATCTATTTTATTTATTAATGCTACAAAGAACAGGGTATGCATGGTTTCTTTCCTTTTCAGACAAACCTAAACGACAACAGTCAGTAGTTTCAAACCAAGATATCTGATACTATATATCAGAAATGAAAGTAGTGATGGAAAAAACAAAGCTCCACAGGTCTAGAAATATTACTTGGTAAAACCACAGGAAAGAAAAAAACAAAAAAATAAACGACCAGGGTGAGGGTTGAACTCACGATCTTGCGATTAACAGTCGCACGCCTTAACCAACTTGGCCACCCAGTCTTGGATGTTAACTAACAAGTTGCAGAATATTATGCCATCTCTGAAGGCAAATAATCGCGCCCGAAAATGCATCTTTTTCTTCATATAAATGGACATCCAGAAAGCTTTTTGAACCAAAATTTGATGGAATATGGTCTACTATACGGTAGCTACCCATATGCATCTTTAAACGAATAAAAATGCATAATTTTGAAATCTCAAAAAAAAACTATTCACTAATCTCATCTTTCTCATTTCATATTGCAAATTAGAAATGTATCTAAACTCTCTAAAACTGTATTAGCTTTGCAGTAAACTAAGCAGCACTGTCATGAAGTTGTTGAAAAGTTAAATATATTCATGTTTTACGTTCATGTTTTACGTTTTACATACCAAATTAACCACAAAAAACAGTTTTTTTTAAATTTTTTAATTTCTAATAATTGAAATCCTATAGACACGAAATTTCACTATCATATACATATATACAAGCTGAAGGAAAGGTAAAACCAAGGAAACAGTAATATTTGAATTTCGCATGGTTGTGCTTTTGTTTTTTTGAAAAAAAACGTTGAAAAAAGAAGAAGAAAAAGAAAAAGACAAAGACGATATCAGATTAATAAAGATTTTCATCTAATAATCATCACCACCAAAGTCCCTGCTTCCTGATCTATCTGATTCATAGTTTCTAGTTCTTGAACCTGAATATCCATCTCTTTTAGCAGCACCGTATGAGTTTCTACTACCGTAATTTCTCTTTTCACCACCGTAACTCTTTCTTTCATAACCATCTTCACTTCCTTGACTATCGAAAGATCTTCTACTGTTGTTTCCGGAGTATCTTTGATATCCACCTCTGTCACCACCTCTATCACCACCTCTGTTGAAACCACCTCTGTTACCACCTCTTCTATTATACACAACAGCGGAATCGTTATCACGTTGTGTTGGAGAGCCTGGAATATCAAAGTATTCTCTACATTCAGGAGTATCGACACCACTCTTCATAGCAGATGATTTGGAAAAGAATGGAAGGGTTTTGTGATCATTTGACATATCTTGGTAGAATTTACTAATTTCTCTCATGGTTTCGATTTTTCTAGCACTGACAACGTTTTTAGAAATTGACAAAGCTGAACTGACTGCTGGAGTAATAAAAGATTGAAGAGCTTCTGGATCATCATTTTGTTCTCTTAATATTTCATCGAATGATTCATCTGCTTGAATAGATTCAACAGATTCAAACTTGTTACCTTCTTTTTGAAGAGCCTTGATATAACTTTTTTCAAATTCAGCAATGAATAACATAGATTCACCCTTCTTACCAGCTCTACCGGTTCTACCAACTCTATGGGTGTGTCCTGCAAGCTCTTGATTAACACCAACTTGAATAACGTGGGTAACACCAGGGAAATCCAGACCTCTAGCAGCAACATTTGAAGCAACTAAGATACCATGTTGGGCTCTTCTGAATGAATTTTGGGCTCTGTTACGTTCACCTTGCGTAAGCTTACCATGTAATCTAGCTAAACTTTTATAACGTGGGTTTTTCTCTCTAAGAATCTTTCTCAACAAGTTGTAGTACATATCAACACCTGAAGTATTTGCGATGAAAACCATTGCTTTGAAATCAGTTCTATCATTTTCAGCTTCTTCTAATTTTTCAACTAAAAGTTTCATTGAGTTTGAATAAGTGTGGAATAAAGAATCGGAAACCAATGCAGTTTGAGTAATATTTTCATTAACTTCTGAAGTGGAAGTACCGGTAACATCAAGGAAAGGGAAATCTCTTGAACCTAAGACAGATTCGGACAGTTCTAATAGGTCATTATTAATAGTAGCTGAAAACAACATTGTCTTTGGCATAGTATTTTGGGTCTCTCCCTTAGAGATTGGTTCTCTTAAACTTTTCAAAGTGGAAACAATATCAATCAAATCTTCTTTGAAATTTTGATTCAATAATTCATCAGCTTCATCAATAATAATATTTTTTAAATACTTGAAAGATTCTCTAAATTCTGGTTTATTTTCAAGATAATCTTTGAATCTACCAGGAGTAGCAACAACAATAAATGGCTTTGATCTACCTCTGAAAGGTCTCAATGATTCAAACATACTAGTTTGACCCATACAAGTGGTAACTTCTTCACCACGACCGTTTCTACGACCACTGGTATTTTCCCATAAAGATTCCAAAGCTTTCTTGTTTTGCATTGCTAAATCTCTAGTTGGACAGAAGATAACAGTGTTAACTGATCTTGCAAAATCTCTGTTACCTGCACCATCAATATTTTGCAAATGATCATGAATAACAGGCAAACCAAAGGCAAAAGTCTTACCAGTACCAGTCTTAGCTCTAACAACGATACCGAAATCGGATTTTTCAAAATCATTGATACAGATTTGTTGAACAGGAGTGAAAGTTGGACCAATTGTTTGTTCGAACGATCTCTTCAATTTTGGATGTAAAGCAGATTCATTGACATTTATAGTTGGAGCAAACTCATTCTTTGCTTTAGTCTCAACAACTGGTTCTTCGACTAAAGTATCATCAGTTTTTGGGATTGTGGAATTAAATCTAACTGAAGTGAACTTACTTGCAGCTTTCAAATTATTTGAAGCTGAAGCAGTCACGATGGACTTGACAACTAATCGAAGTTGATTTGAAAACATTTCGGCTTGATTAAGATTGTTATACAGAGTCCAGATCAAAGTTCTTCCCCTCTTCACCTAGCAATAATCTGTATCAGTCTTAATATTTCTGATAAAGACAAAAAAAATTTTCCCCTCTGAAAAGTTTGTGAGGCGAGAGTATTCACTTTACGATGGCATCTGTACACCACCGACGCGTCGATGGACGATATTGATCCAGCAATATCACCCGTGCACCGAAAGATAAAATTGAAAAACTGAGAATCACACCTTTGCACAGCTTCTGATCTCAGTTTCGGATGGCGGAGTGTTTGTTTCCCAGATACGGCAACCGTCTCACCCCCACCAGAGGGTCATCGTCACGCGGCGGAAGAAGAAAGAGTTTTTTGCGGGTGGTGGATACGGGGTGTGCTAATTGCCGAAACTGGGTTTATATCGGTTGGGATCATTTGGCTGAATTTATTCAGTCAGATTGGGATGATTACAGTAGTTCGTGTATCTGATACTGCGATCAATAAGAGAAAAGGGGTATAGCTGTGAGAAAAGGGTCAGAGAGGTAGACTAGACTAGACAAGGCTGGTAAAGTGAAAGAATCTGCAATTGAGTGTTGATGGTGATGGAATAGGGGTCGGATGCTGGAGCGAATAACCGCTAGTGTCCGCTAGTGTCCGCTAGTTGTGTATATTTTTAGTGCCTAGAGATCTCTTGTCCTAGTAAAATTAGCACATGCAAAATCTCAGATTTTTCATTGTTGACCAAAATAATTTAACTTGGCCACACTTACACAGTCATCAAGTTGCCCACTGAGTAAGAGTGGGGATGGACTCTGTTTCGTGTGTGAGTCATTGGCATGATGTGATTGAAGGGGTTTGCTTGGATCATATGATTTTATATACAACAGATTGCATAGTGGTGAGATGAAAGGGAAAGGGAAAGGGAAAGGGAAAGCAGAAACAAGGAATCACTACTGCATTTTATCAGTTTCGCAGTCTGACAAATGGAAAAGTCACAGGTTCCAGCCTTATCTGCGCGCACCCCCTCTTCTTCAGCGGCTCTTTGCGTACCAAATCGGAAAGGGAGGGGTGGGAGAGGGGTGAAGGGGAGAGAGAGCTGCCCGAAGACCGACGCTGCACCGCCACAGTCAAAGCGAGATGGATGGATGGACCGAACCTGTTATGTTACGGTGTATAGCTTGTAGAGCTCTTAGAGTATGGAAGTTGTAGTAACTGCAATGGTCGTTGTATATGGTATACTGATTGAAGTAGGAATATACAATACACAACACTCAATACACTGGTCAGTTGCAAAGGGAGAAGCTGATGAGTAATCGATCGCATACACGCTCAGCACACCGATAAGAAGTCTGCTGGTATCCGCA
This sequence comes from Ambrosiozyma llanquihuensis, assembly GCA_030568425.1. Taxonomy (NCBI): domain Eukaryota; kingdom Fungi; phylum Ascomycota; class Pichiomycetes; order Pichiales; family Pichiaceae; genus Ambrosiozyma; species Ambrosiozyma llanquihuensis. Next base: position 21,677 of record JAJMFV010000276.1, on the reverse strand, counting down.
AAGTGGAGCCACTGCGAAAGACGTGACCAAAAATCAGCTCTGGAGAGTCAACAGCGCAGAACGGTTTCTCCATTATCCACACGCTCAAAAGAGCCACACAGAAACAGAAGATAGCGGGAAAACCACCATTGTGTTGTAAGATAGGAAGAAGACGTGTATGGGAATTGCGGTTATATAAAGAGATCCGTCTTTGCTCTTTTGAAATAAATTGCAACCACCCATGAACGTGTAAAGTTTAAAGTTCAAAGTATCATCAAAAAAATCACACAAACAACCAACTAAAAATGTCCTTGTTACAACTCACCTCATTATCCCTAAGAGCCTCTGCCACAACCACCTCCTTGTTAATCCCATTGGCAGTTGCCTCCTCAAAGAGACACTTCACTCAAGGCTTGGTCTCATTATTCGAAAAAGAACAAAAATCACAATCAAACGCAAACAGAGTTGGTTCATTCAACTCATTCAAACAATATAGATTGAAAATCATTCAAAATGATCCTCTAAGTTTACAAACCAGAAGACAGTTCTTACCAAACGTCACTGGTTCTACTGCCGCTGCCGGTGCTTTGGCCAATGATTTCTCTGAAACTTTGTCTGAAAACGAAGATTTCAAAGCTAAGGCTTCAAACTACTAAAGTTAGCTCAAGCTGCAAATTCCCCCTATCTCTCTCCTTAAGCTGGCCTTGGAGTGTCTACATTGAATCAAATATATATCATTTCGCATATGATATCGGTATTACGCTTCCTTCTAATAATGAATTACAGGTCTCTTTCTTTTCTTCCAAAATTTCCTAATTTCTTATCATACACGCACAACCGTTCCACTTGCATTTAGTCAGTCAGTCAAGTTACAATTTTTCTTTCCAAGTTTATATGCTACAAGCCTAGTCACCTTGCACGCAAACCACTTGTTTGGAAACGGATGGTGTTTTTTTCTAGTATTTCATTTGTCTTTTGTTTATGGGTCCATATCTAATGGAAATTAAAATTAAAATTAAAATATAAAAATAAAAATTATCACTAAATGTAAAGTAAGAATAGTTCACTTGAATCAAATTGGCGTTTTTTCAAACCGGCGTTTTCTCGGTCCAAATTGGTCCATTTTGGAAACTTGGCTTTGTTGGGTGTGTGAATGTGAGTCAGTTACATGTGATTCAGCCATACGAACTGAACCACCATTCCTATATAACATCAAAGAACACCAATCAAAACGTAATCTCTTAACTCTCTTCTTCTTTTCCTTTCCACCCCTTAACTAACCCACCCTTCCCCCTATCCTTTCCCCCCTTCCAACATGGCCTGCGAAGACCCCACAATCACCATTGACCTGTGCAAACTAACAGACTCCAAACTCAACTCACCAGCCACCCCAATCCCATGCGTCTTGACAATCGCTGGATCTGACTGTTCAGGTGGTGCTGGGATAGAAGCTGACTTGAAGACAATTACAGCACATAAATGTTTCGGTGCAACGTGTATCACTGCATTGACCATCCAGAACTCGCATGGAGTCAAGGCTGTTCAGCCAACTTCGTCTGAAATGGTTGATGAGATCCTGAAGTGTTTGGCTGAGGATAAGATTGATTTCAAAGCTGTTAAGATTGGTTTGTTGTGTGAGGCTAGTATCCCACCGGTTTCAAAGTTCTTGAAAAATAGAGTTTGGAAGAATGTTGTGTTGGATCCTGTTTTCGTTGCGAATAATGATGATCAGCTAGTTGATTTGAAATCATTTGAAGATACCATCTCGTTGTTTAAACATTGTGATTTGATAACTCCAAATTTCAAAGAGTCAGAGATCATCTTGTCGCATTATTTAGGTTTCAAACAAGCTCAGAATTTCAAACTTAGGAAACTTGACGATTTGTTGAAAATTGCAAAATTGATTGGTGATCATAGTGAAACCAATGTGTTAGTTAAAGGTGGCCATATTCCATTTGATGAACTAAACAACTTGAATTTGGAAAATCCAAAGATTATTTTCAATATCTTGTACGTTTATAAAACAAAGGAAACAACTATTTTTAAGTCTCATTATATAGATTCGAAAAACACACATGGTACAGGATGCACATTATCATCATCAATTGCATCCAATTTATCAAAAGGTTTCGACTTGCAATCATCAATCATGAAATCAATCGAGTATGTTTCAGAATCAATTAGATTGTCAACACCTAAACCAAACGGACCAGTCAACCACACTTATTTCCTGAATACAATTGAAAGTAGTTTCAACTTGGTTGACTATCTAATCAACCATGAACAAGTTCAATCTATTTGGGATAACTACACGAACCATGATTTCGTTAAGAAGGTGTTTGCAGATGAGTTACCAATTCAAAATTTTCATGATTATATCAAACAAGATTACAAATATCTTGAAAATTACAAACTGATTCATGACAAATTGGCAGAATTATCAAGAACTGAAGATTTGAAAAATGATACACTGTTAATCGTCGAAGCAATCATAAGAGAGCAACAAGCGCATACAAAAAGACTAGAATCAGATTTCCAAATCTTCAAACCTGATGAAATCAAATTGAACAAAGCAACAATCAACTACACAAGCTACTTACTAAACCTAGTCCACCACGATGAGGTGAGTTTCTTGAAATTGAAAGTTGCAGTGACACCGTGCTTAATAGGTTACAATCACGCCTGTGCCAACATCTTCAACCCAACAGCCAAATACAACACCAGACAAACTTCCAAAAACTCAATCATGAACATATCTGGGGAGAAATGTTCAATGAGAGAGGAATACAAAGAATGGTTGGAAGAGTATACCAACGAACGGTACATCTTGGCTTGTGAAAAGGGTCTTGAGACGTTGAATGATGAATTCAACTGGTATTTCAATTCTGGGTTGCATCATGATGTAGATTTGAATGAGCTGGTTCAGATATTCAAGGATGTTTCACAACTTGAATGTGATTTCTGGGATGCTTGTATGTGATCACCAATTTAAAAAGGGGGAAAAAAGGGGTACAATTAGGATGGGAGTTTTGTCGGGGGACAAAATTTCCATCTTATATTGTTTGTAAAAGGATAGCTATTTTTTTTATTTAGTTTAATTATAGATTACTTGGGATTTACTTCGAGTTGTAAGAGTAATAACAGCTTTGAGTCTAATTATAGACATCGTTTAATCGAGTGTTTTGATATTTCTTTGGTTCATTTTATTTAATCTATATACATATGAAGGCGGGTTGTAAGAATAACGAGTGTATCCATCTACCAGACACCCTTAATAACACCAGGCAACATACCATTCAAAGCTTGCAATCTAAATTGGTATCTATTCAATCTGAAATCGGTGATCACACCTCTAGCGGTACCGGAATCAACACATCTAATTTTCACTTGTGTTTCTCTGGTGTAACCAGGCATAGCAGTCAATTGTAACTGAGCTTCCAATCTTAATTTTTGTGGCAAGGCACTGTTTCTTGCGATGAATTTCAATGCTCTGGCTGTAACTTCGTTTTTGGCAAACATCTGTCTCTTGAAATGATCTCTTAGGACTCTTGTGTTCTTGTATGAGGATGGGAGTTCAACCGGTTCTGGGAATCTCTTCATTGCCCTTAGACATGGTGCTGTTTGTCTGAACATCTTTGCAGGTCTATATGTTGGTAAGGGATAGGTTGTTGCCTTGAAGCATCTTGAAGAAGACTCTAGTTAATTCACTTTCACCAACTTTGTTTCTCTGTGGACAAACGAGAGAAAATTGGAGGGCATGGGTAAATCTCTGCACCAGATAGAAAACAAAATCACCAGCCACACACAACGCATCAGCCACTCTCAATTCTAATAATGCACCCCTGCACCGGCTCCACCAGCGCCCTTGCAAATTAAAAATTCAACGCTTCTGATTGGCGCTTTCCGCAAAACTCGCTGCACAAAAGTTTTCGCACTGGAAAAGCGATCAAAATACTCAAATTTGGTGTGTTGTGCACTGGACTCTTTCAAGCGTATAGCTGATATCTCCCTTCCTGCCCTCTCCCTTGCCCTTCCCCTTCCCTCCATAGAACCTCACCCCTTCATACATTACACATACTCACCACAATGCTATCAAGAAGACTCTTTTCCTCATCTGCTAGACAATTGAAGACCCAAACCACAAAGTTGGCCAATGGTGTCACCGTTTCAACACAATCAGGTTCCTTTCCAACATCATCAATTGGTTTATACATCAACTCTGGTTCAAGATCCGAAAACGCCTTCAACTCTGGTGTCTCCACTTTGTTAGGTAACGTCTTGAAGTCCTCAAAGGAAGCAAAGTCTGCTTTATCCTCAGGTGTCTCATTCTCATCCTCAAATGCCAAAGAAATCTCTGGTTTGGTGAATGCTTCTTTCTTAAGTGGTAACTCAAAGGCTGCACTTGCTGCAATTAAATCCATCGTCTCTTCAGCAGGTTCAACTCTTTCTGATGAAGCTTTGGTCAAATCAAAGGCTACTGAAGCTGCTTACGATGCTGAATTATTCGAATCCGATTTGGAAGCCATGGTTATCGAACACACCATTGCAACTGCTTTCCAAGGTACCACCTTAGCTTTACCAACCTACGGTAAGGCCGATACCCTTGCTACTTTAGAAGCTGCTGACTTGAGATCATTCTTCAAGAAACAATTCGTCTCATCTAACGTTGCTTTAGTTGCCACTGGTGATGATTTAAAGCACGAAGAATTAGTCAAATTCGCTTCCGAATTAGTCTTACCAAATGGTGCTAAGCCAACCGTTGAACCAGCACACTTCATTGGTTCTGAAGCTAGATTAAGAGATGACACCTTACCAAGAGCTCACGTTGCCATCACCGTCAAGACCCCAAGTATCCATTCTCCAGATTACCTTACCGGTTTAGTTGCCGCTGAAGTTAACGGTACCACCTTAGGTCACCATTCTCCATTCACCTCTTTCGAAGGTTCTCGTTTATCTCAAACTTTGAATGATAACCATTTGATTGAAAAATTCAACCATTTCCAATTAGGTTACTCCGATGTTGGTTTATGGGGTGCTTACTTAGATTCCGCTAACATTGATAACTTTGATGAAACCGTTCATTTCACATTAAGCGACTGGAACAGATTCACAACCGGTACTTTAACCGAATCAGAATTAGTCAAGGCTAAACAACAATTGAAATTGAAATTATTCGCTCCAAAGTCTACTGCTACTTTAGCTACCGATGCATTGGCATATGATGCCCTTGTTAAAGGTTACACACAATCAGAAGCTGAATTATCAAAGGCCATCGATGAAGTTTCATTATCTTCAGTGAAAAAATGGGCTTACACCTACTTGTGGGATCAAGATATCGCTATGGCTGGTACCGGTCAAATCGAAGCTTTGTTCGACTACAACAGAGTTAGAGCCGATATGTCAAAGATGTTATGGTAATCACCGTTGAAACGAAAACATTTCTTCATTTACGCCAAATTATATAATGTACATTGTTATCATTCCGTTTATACATATAAATGAAAAAAAAAAGAATCAATAGAAATTAGATTGTTATTCTCATTGGTTGTATATATATATTCTGTTTGTTACTTACCTACCCATTCTCCCATTTTACCATTCTTCATTTTCATTCTACCACTCTCACATAAAACTCACTTTTATTTAAATTAACTTATATATATATTACCATTATTATTTATCATCATTCAAAACACTCTAAACTGAGCGTAACCGATTTCGAAATTGGTCGTGTGTGAGAGTCGCATTCTCTTTCCGGTGTGCACTGCGCGCAGATTGGTGGTTTGAGATTCAAGATTCAAGATTTCAGATACACCCAACATGGAACACGGGTCTCTTCACCACATCACCACATCACCACCTAACACTTCACACGTGTATCTTGCAAAGCAACAAAAATGTTCAGACCTGTACTAGCATCGATCAAGAGAAACCCAACCCCAAGTCTCTTCTTCAGAGCCTCATCCATCACCAAACCAACCACAATTGCCAGATTCTACTCGAACAAATCAAACAACAGCAATGATTCAAGCTCAAAATCAGACTCCGGTAGATCCAAGCATTTTTACCCATTGGTGTTCTTAGGTCTAGCCACAGCAGGTATCACATACTACAACTTGAATCACAGTATGAAGTTACCTAAGGCCTCGATCGATCCAGTTACTGCTGATCCAAAGCCATTGTTCACACCTGATCAAGTTGACGTGATCTTTGTTCTTGGTGGTCCTGGTTCAGGAAAGGGTACCCAGTGTGCGAAGTTGGTCAATGACCACTCGTTTGTTCATCTGAGTGCTGGTGACTTGCTCAGAGCTGAGCAAAACAAAGAAGGTAGTGAGTTTGGTGAGTTGATTAAGAACTATATCAAAGAAGGTTTGATAGTGCCACAGGAGATAACCATCATGCTTTTGAAAAATGCAATTCTTGAAAATTATAATAAAGGTAGTTCAAAGTTTTTAATTGATGGGTTCCCAAGAAAGATGGATCAGGCTTTGAGTTTTGAAGATTTGATCGTTGTTTCTAAAGTTGTTCTGTATTTCGAATGTACTGAGAAGATCATGTTGGATAGATTGTTAGAAAGAGGAAAGACAAGTGGTAGAATCGATGATAATATTGAAAGTATCGTCAAGAGATTCAAGACTTTTACCGATACCAGTTATCCTGTTATTGAATATTATGAGAACCTAGAAAAGGTTATCAAAGTGAGATGCGATCAACCTGTTGATGAAGTTTATTCTCAAGTTGTTGCTCAATTCAAAACAAGAGGTATTCTTGATAATTAGGTGATTAAAGTGACTATTGAATTTGATAGATACATTTCTAGAAAACAAAAAACAAAACAGAAATAAACTAAACTAATCAAAGTGAATAAAAAGATCAAAATCTTATAAGCAAATAACTTGGTTAATGATTTCTTGTACATGATAATTTTTCTTCTACTTCTAATAAGCTAAATAAGAGTTTTTTTAATATCTTGATTGAGCAAAAACCTAGAAAATATTAATTACTTTAAACTAAAAGGCTTCTAAACTTAAAACTCATCTAAAACTTTTGTAAATCTTCCAGCAGTGTATGCTCTTTTGATCGAATCAACTAATGTCAAATCATCAAGTTTCTTAAAGTGATTCAAAGTACCTATCGCAACCAGTAATCTATACACAGATTCTTCATCTTTTGACTCCACTAAAAGCGCACCTATAGCGTTCAATCTTGACTTCAATTTTGTAAACAACCCATTCAACTTGAATTTGTCCACCAAGACTGAGTAGTTGAGTAATAATGTAGCAACGGAGATTGGCATGAATTTAGGCAATTTCAAAATTGATGATAAGATGGATTCATTCAAAGCAACATCAACAACTTCAATCTCTTTGAAGATCTCTTGTCCCCAGTTTGCACAGCTGAAAATATTGACAAGTGTTCTGATTGACATCATTTTAACTTTATCACTTGAACTGTCCAAACCCGACTTGATCAACTCAAAAATGTTCTCAAATGGTTTGATGTCTGTAATCACTGCACGCAACAAATCATATCCAATTAATTTGGAGTCATCATCCCAATTAGTTATTATCCAACTTGCATAGTCAATTGCCAAGCTTTGATAATCTTCACAATTCACACAACTTTCAAACTGACGGGCATCCAGTTGATTTGCTTCCTTTTGCTTAGAGTTTAATTTTTTGAAACCAGCAATTAACGATGACTGATCAAACTTGTTGAATGATAGATATTCAGTTTGTGGTAAGATTGAAGTTGAAACATGTCTTGAGGTTGAATTTGATGCAGTTGGATGATTGCTATATGATGGATCTTGATATGGTTCGGATGATGATTGTTGTTGGTTTGCTGCACCCAATGAAACACCTGCAGAATTTGTCATTATGAAATTAGTAACCTCTTGTAAATAGGAATAAGGTAAGTCATTGTCGGCAAGAAACTTCTCAGCAATATCGTACACATTATCAGTGACATTGAACGGTAGCTTTAATGGAGGTTTGCCATCTTCGATATCAACATCAAAAACATAATCATAAAATGAACCTTTATAAAATTTCTTCTGATTAGAAGACGAAGCAGAAACAACTTCACCGATCTTTGTCCATTTGTCTCCTGACCATTGATGCAACTCTAAAGAATTGAAATCCGTTTTTATCATTCGAGTTTCACCTTCGATTTTTCCTGGGATATTCAAGGCTGCAACACCTGGTAAACTTTCTTTGTTGATATTTTCATAGGCACTTTCATTAATTGAAGATCCTTTCAACTCCTCTTCAAACAGTCTCAATTCTTCAAAAGGTGCAACTCTTGAAGCATCCTTAGTGAAAACTCTAATTTTGGAATCGCTTGAACCAGCAGCAATATCACCATTTGACAAGGCGATAACTTTCCACACCGACAGGCATGGTAAAGTTATCACCTGAATACAATTACCATCTCTCCAGATTCTAATAGATCTATCTTCACCAGAACTAACCAAATCACCATTTGGGAGTGCAGTCAATGAATAAACAAAAGATTCATGGCCTTTCAAAATGTGTAACAATTTCATGCTTTTTAGATCCCAGATCTTGATAAGACCATCGTTTGAGCACGAAGCGAATTGATTCAAATCAAATAGGATGATGAGATCTCTAACAGCCTGTGAATGAGCCTCAATTTTACCAACTTCTTTATCTCCTTTCCATTTTCTAATCGTCATATCAGCACTGGCTGTTAAAAATTCATCCTTGGATATGAATTTGGCTGACCAGACAGAATTGGCATGACCTTTCAAAGTGTATATTGAATCTCCATGAGTGTGCCATATTTTTGCAGTTGAATCCCATGAGCCACTTATAATCAAATCATCAAGTGTATCCAAGGAGCAAACATTCGAAGTGTGTTCAATGAGACAATAATCAGGCTCGTTGATACTGAACACCGATTCCAAACCAAACAAGGTGATTGAAGAATCATTACCTCCGCTGACTATATACGATTCATCGTTATAGTTATAAAAAGCCAACGAATTGATGAAGTTTGTAGATTTGTAATTGATCACCGATTCAGTTGACCATTTATCATTAGAGTCTTTAAACCATGATCTTACCGTTGAGTCTCTTGAGCCAGAGACAATCAACGAATCGTTTGGAGAAACCAACGTACGAACATCGGCTTCATGGCCCGAGAGGGTGGCGGATAACTTGTATATGCCAGACATTGAGTATGTGATATGTTGTCTATTGAGTTGAATTGAGGCGATATTGATCCAATCCAATCAAACCACTACCCAGAATGAGTGCAACTGAAGCAGTTCCACACTTTCACAGCATACACTGTTTCCCTTTCTAGTTGTTGAACAATAAGAAGGGCGAATCGCCACAACACGCGCCACATTAAACACGCGCCACATGATCACGTGACTCGGCTGGCCTCGCAAGAAGGTCGTGCGCCGAGCAGTTTCTGCTGTGTTTTTGCGGTGCGTTTGGCGTTGGGAGTTTGTCTCTTTTGAAATGGTGTCTGTGTCTCTCAGGATCACTGGGAAACACGCCTGAAATTCGTGTTTGGATACCGTTAACCCTGCATTCAAAGGACTCACAACATTGTCAATCAGATTCTGCAATGATACTCGGTAGAAGGTCGTTTAGATACATAGTAGCATTGGTGCTTACCGTGCTGCTGTATCAATTTTTCTTAGGATCAACTCCTGTCACGTCATCTGAAATTCAACAGGCTGAAGACGCAGAAGCAGCAGCTGCAAGTAACAAAAAAAATGGGAAAAGTGTTGGATTCCAAGATCATAAGAGAAAGATCAAGAAAACTTTCCATCCTATCAAATACCCTTCCAATTTGGAAAGGTATGGAATTAGATTCAATGAAAAATTAATGGGTAAAGCAAAACCATTATCTCAGGAATTACAAATAGATCAAGATCATGATGGTCATCTAAATATTGATGAAGTTATGAAAATCTTGGCATTCGATGTTAACAGTTGGAATAACACTAACGATCAAGATATCGTTGAAGAAAATATGGAATTTTACAAGGAAGTTTATTCCAAAAAGATCACCGAACCTAAATTTGCCAAATTATCATACAACGAAGCCATTAGTGAAAGTGGTGCCAAGAGAGTCTTAACCAAGGATGAATATCCAAGAGCAAATGCAACCTTGTTAACTTTGGTTAGAAATCAAGAATTGAAAGATATCGTTCATACAATTAGACAACTTGAAGCAACATGGAACCATAACTTCCACTATCCATATACTTTTATCTCTGATGAAGAATTCACTGAGGAATTTATAGAAACCGTCAAGAGACACGCTTCCGGTGACGTGTTTTTTGAGATCATTCCACCTGAAATATGGAACAAGCCATCCAATATCGATCCTGAAAAGGAAAAAGCTGGTATTAAAAAGCTTGAAGATAATGGTGTTCAATATGCTGGTATGGAATCTTACCATAACATGTGTAGATTCAATTCGGGTTATTTCTATCAACTAGAAGGCTTAAAGAAATTCAAATGGTATTGGAGATTTGAACCAAAAACCGATTATTACTGTTCCATTTCATACGATATTTTTAAATTTATGGAAGACAATGATAAAACTTATGGTTTTACAATTTCATTATACGATGATCCATTAACCGTTGAAACTTTATGGCCTGTTACAATGGATTTCATCACCAAAAACCCTCAATATGTCAATCCAAACGGTGCTTTTAAATGGTTAACCGATGCAATTCAAAATCCAGAATATACAAAGAAGGCAAATGGTTATTCAACCTGCCATTTCTGGTCCAATTTTGAAATTGCAAACATGGATTTCTACAGAGGTGAGGCATATACCAAATGGATAGAGGCATTGGATGCAGCTGGTGGATTTTATTATGAACGTTGGGGTGATGCTCCTGTTCATTCTGTTGGTGTTGGTTTATTCGAAGACAAATCTAAAGTTCATTGGTTTAGAGATATTGGATACCATCATTCTCCATACAAGTCCATTCCTAACAGTGATAAGTGTTCCGCTGTTGAAGATTCCGGTTATTTCGCTCCTGAGGATGTTTATTCCCAAAATTGTCTATCTAACTGGATCAAGTATGAAATGACATACAAGGAATTGCAACAATATTAGATGAATTCTCTGTGTGTTCTTTTTCTCAATAATATTTATTATAAATTATATTCTATTAGGAATGGCTCTTTTCTTGGCATTGCTTTTTGTGAGATAGTCCACTATATGTATCTCATTGTCACAGTGTGGCAGAGGTTTTTTGTACGAACAAACAAAAGCAATAACTGGAAAGATCACACCTATACAAAATTTATAGTATTCACTGCTTCCATATGAACTTGCTTTCAATTATCTTATGTGTATTTTTTTGTTGTTGCTTGCACAACTCCCATTCATTCAAGCTCTTTTCTTATATAATTATTTCTATCCACTCAAAAGACAATTGAATCTTACTCATTTATCTATCAAACACAATAACTCAAAAGAACCCAACTCTCTTATCTGAACATGTTCCTGCTACTTTGCCATGATGTAATCGGCAATGAGATCAATTAGCAAATCGATAAGCAGAAAACGTGGCTCGCCCCGCACAGGGTGCCCCGCCCCTCTCTGGGAGTCGGAGAAGCATTTCGAAACAAGAACACACAGAAACTGAGTGGATGGGTGGATGGGTGGATGATTGCTCAGTGGTTGGGTACCACATGCCATTTACTTATCATAAGAAAGAACATATTGCATCTCACAACAACATCGAACATGCTGAAACTATTTAAACACACCGGGATACCTTCTTTCTTGGTATCCCATTCCTTCCGTCCTTCTCTCTTCAACACATCCACAACCAACAACCCAACATCCAGCTCACACTCTACACCAACAACTCCAATAACCTCAACCTCATTCTCAAGATCGGGTAATAGAATGACCTTCTCCTCTTCCATATCTTCCAAAGACACAGTCTCACTTGAAAACTACCTGAAATTGGATCAACTAGACCATGACAAATACACAAACGCTTCCGAATTGTTCATCCCATACCGTGGACGTGGATTGTTTGGCGGAACACTAGCTGCCCAGTCAACACTAGCTGCTCTGCTGCATGCGAAATCCAACACCGGTAAGAAATGGAAACCAATTTCAACACATTGCCATTTCTTGCATGCTGCTAAACCAACCCCAAAATTAATTTACAAAGTGATCAATTTGAAAGATGGTAAGAACTATTGTACCAGAGAAATCCAACTCTTTCAAAACGATAATTTGATATTCAAAGCAACGGTAACATTACAATCCTACGAGCTGGAAGGCTCAGCTTCAAATTTGAATGGACAGTTGGATCATCATAGAAATGCACCTGTTATCGGAAAGGATATAGACACACCAGATAAGATGTACCATCAAGAAGACCTATTCAAAATCTGGGCCAAAAACTCATCCCATCATAAACATCTAGAGTATCTAAAAGATGCCGAAAGAGAAGTGATTGCGAGTTATTCAAGAGAACCATGCCTATGGAAACTACCATTGGATATGTTTGACCAGACGCAAATCTCATCGGATGAAGTGTCATCTATACCAAGTGACCGTACTCTAAGATACTGGGTCAAGACAAAGACTGCAATGGTTGATGAAGACACATTCAGTTGGGTTGCATTGGCTTATATCTCAGATTATTTCTACTTGAGTGCAAACATGAGATTGAACATGAGAGAAATGTTCACCACAAAATTCAGCGTGTCTTTGGATCACACTATCTATTTCAACGAACAAATCAACGTTAGTGATTATTTCAGCTACAATATTAAAAATCTCAAAGCTGGTGAAAATAGATCTATTATGTTTGGTGAGATGTTCGATCAGAATGGAAAGCTAGCGGCAACTACCATTCAAGAAGGCCTATCGGTTGTCTATACAGACTAATCCTATGATGGGCTGAGATCTCCATGCTGCTGAAATATAAAAGCAAATTCAAGAATTCAGTTTCACAAAATTGAATGGCGAACCATATATAGTGTATTCTTTTGGGATTAGATATACGCTACGCTGAGTTATATTCCCTTCCTATCTTTTTCTATACATCCTTATTTATTTATTTATTTTGACTTACGACAGTATCATTAGAAACTTAATGCATTTTTATTTATTTGATATATGTGAATATTAAACTCTCACAATGTGAGATCGAGATATCAGGTTGATGCAAAGGGGAAAATTTAGAAATAATATCAAAAAAGAACTAAATTGATACAAAATTCGAGTAAAAAAACAAAAACTAGGAGAAGGACATTGTTGGTTGCTTACATGAAGCAACAATTTAATGAAGTGTGATATTGGTGGACTACCTCCAATATCTGGATTCTTTTTTCGATTCAGTGAACGTTAATCATAATCATCGTCGAACTCATCATCTGAAAAATTTGGTTTCGGCTGAAGTTTCTCCATCTTGGCTGGATGGGAGCGTTCAGAAGCTTCATTTGCAACGGTGAAACTATCACCAACGTCATGGTAACTGTGATTCTCTTTTTTGTTCTTTGGTACAACAGAAGCTTGTCCGCCATTTCTCTTCCATTCCCCCAAACCATAGCCTTGCTCTTCTCCTTTTTTAGGTAGAATAGCATTTCTCTGTAGCCCAGATTTATCCCCATTGGAATTAAATGCACGACGATCACCAGAGAAGCCCGGAACAGGCCTATCGATACTTTGTGGGCTCTTTTTCAACAATGGCTTATTCAATGGCGGAAATACAACGAGAGATTGGTTACCTTTATTCTTACCCATAACGGAATTACCTCCATTATTTTTTTTCAGTAACTTATTCATTTTAATCTTGTTGGCACGTTCTTTCTTTCTTTCTTTCTTTGCAGTGAATTCCATCTCGTCATAAGACCGATCCGTTTCGGTTTCGGCACTGTGGCTGCTGTTCATACTCATCTTGTCGAAACTAGTCAGGTTCTTTTTCTCTTGAGCTGGGATATGGTTGTGTTTTATTGGTTTAGCAACATTTTGCATTATTGGACTGCAAAATTTCTCACTAGAAGAATCACCTCTTTCACCATAAGAAGTATCGTTCCAACCAAACGATGCAACTCCAGGCTTCTTATTAGACTCAACATGATCATTTTTAGATTTTGTTGGAGCTTTAGCTAGGACAACAACAGGCTTGAAAGTTTTGTCGATAATAGGTGGGGGCAGAGGAGATGGAGATCCGGAGCTATACGATTTATCTGAGCTGAATCCTGTAATATCAAGTGGAAAATGTTCCTGTCCCTCTTCAAAATATGTCTTGACTTCTTTTTTAGGACTAACTCTCAATGATCGAACACCCTTCTCTTCAGAATAATCTCTATCCATCCGCCCTTGTCGGGAGTAGGGTCTCTTCTCTTCTTCTTCAATAACCTCACCACCACTTTTACCCTCTCTGCCTTGGTGGTCAGCTTCATTATTTTGGTTATCAATTTGACTATTTTTAATGGACTCCATATCACTTGTAGACCGGTAGCCAACATTTTGGCCGTTCGGACCCTTAGCTGCTTGTGATGGGATAAATGTTTTGAATGCCTTCGCCTCTGCATTCTTACGTATTAGAGCTTTGAATTCATCCTGAACACTAACAGACAATGATTTATTCGAATCAGTTTCTTCTTCGATTCTTTTCTGTAATGCTAAGGTCAGCACAGCATTAGTATGATTTTCCGTGTCTTTCTTGACGGCCTTTTGGGGTATTGCAGATCTGATTGGCTCAATAGCGTCTGAGACAACTGATTGCCCAGAAGATGCTCGGGTACTTGAGTGGATATCAGTCACCGCAAACCCATTACGAGATCTTGAACCCTTCTCATATTCCAAATATGGAGAACTTTTGCCAGCTTTTTCTGGGTATTCAACACTCTTCAACACTGCAGAAGGAGTAATTTCATATTCTCTCTTTTCACACAATAGCTTCGGTTGAGGTTTAGAAACCTGTCTAAAGTAATCAACAGTACTCTTTCCTCGATACTCAACAAAGGTCCTTTCGCCATCCTCTCCATCATCATCAGAGCTGTCCAAAGACAAACTGCTTGATGGGGGACTAATCAGGTTTGGTTTCTTTTGAGTACTGGCCGGATATTGATTGAACTGGTTGTTGTGATGGTGCAAGGATCCCTTATTCTGTTTGGGATGCACATGCCTTTGTTGTTGTAATTGATACTGCTGTTGGTGCTGTTGGTGCTGTTGTTGTAGTTGCTGTTTTGGATATGTCTGTGGTTGTGATCTTGACGTTGAGTATGCTTGACGTTTCCGATCGACAGGAGGTTGATAATAAGAACGTTGATAACCTTGATCTATATATTTCTGGTTTGGAGAATGGTAGTTGTTGGGAGGCACATCATCATCATCCACCTCTTCCACAAAAATTTGGCCATTTGTATAAGGATTTCTTGTTTGATATTGAGCAGGATGACGAAAGGACTGAAAGTCGGGTGGATATTTGGATTCATGAAATCTTGACCCATTCGTTGGTCCGTCGACATTCATATCATAATTAGATCGCATCATTGGATTTCGGAATTGATGATTTGAGTAACTCATTTGAATAAGAGCATGAGTCTATAAGAACTTCAATGCTCCCCTCTAGTTGAAAGATTTCCTGGGTTAGGATAATAAATCTCATGATCTTTCAAATGATCCCTCGAGTTTTCAATCTACAGAAAGAAACATGTTTGGCAACGAGATTTCCATTTTCAGCCATTTTGTGGCGCGTGACAAATTGGGAAACTAAACAGATAATTTTTGAACTAACTTCATCTCCATACACAATCTACTTCTTTCAATCTATATCTATATTCTCTTACAGTGTATGGTTCTTAGGGTATTTACAATATATATGTTTCTACATACATAGTTCTGAAATCAGTTCTCGTCTAACTGGGTTCTTCTGATCAATTCCGCAATCTGTCTTTCCTCATCCATATCCAATGAATGGTTGATCATTGCATCTCCAACCAAGTTTTCGTTGATGTAGTTATGGATAGTTGTTCCAATTTTAGGAGGAAGAAGGTCGTATTCAAACACTTCATGTTCCTTCCAAAAAGATTCAGGTATTTTAGCCATTGCTGAGCTATCGTTGGATAATATGATGTGTCTCATTAAATTGTCTGGAATGGTCTTCCAGTTATCCATGTGTGACTTGGATTTCTTTGGGTTAGATTCAATTATTTTACTCAATTCAACAATCACAAATCTTTTAACATCCTGTTCTTCACAAAGGGAGCTCACTCTAGTAATGTATATAGCTGTGCTCAACTCAACAGAATGATTGACTTTGCCATGCTTCCAAGTGACACCATCCGATATTTTCGATAATAAAAGATACCCAGTATAAGGATGATTATCAAAAGCTGTTTGCAGAGCTTTCTTTGCCGTTTCGGTGTTTCCATGTTTGAAATGGCATAAAGCAACAGTATATGCCAAAGCCGGCGTAAACCACTCACGGTAGCAGTTAACAAGTGGGGAATCAACAAAGTCAATCAAATATTGAAACTCCCCAGCCATAAAGGCATAGAAATCAATATAATAACGAACTCCATAAGGGTCATTCTTAGGATCAAACGATAGTAACAACTTACAATAGCTGAATGCTGTGAAAAAAGTTGATTTTTGAGTAAGCACAGTGATGTATCTGAATATGGTCAAATAAATTTGACGATTTAAGAAAAACTCAAATGGTAATCTGCAAACACCAGAACCAACTTTGAAAGTATTTTTCAATGACCAGTCAAATACAAATAATGCTCTTTCTATCAAACCATTGGTATTTGAGTTATCACCTTGTCTCTGTACTATACTTGCAACTTGCAATAGTGTTTCCAAGTGATATGGACTTCTTTGCAACAACCTAATCAACGACTCATGGTCAGGTTGAGCAACAACGCTGATGAAAAAGTTTGTTGTATCCAATATTGAACGCGATGTTGATTCGGATATCTGATAATATCTTATCCCCGCTGCGATTTCCTGTGATATATCGTCTCTAATAACGTCCTTCCAGTCTTCAGTGGTGAGTTCGAAATAAGCTTGTAATTCAGAATCAGTCATCTGTTCCATTGTCAATGGTTTCTGTGAAGTAGGAATCCAATCATCTCTAATTTTTGTCAAAACTGTCTTTCTTGTAGTACCAGGCATTGATCTTCTATCCCTTCCTGACCAACCTCTGATTCTCTTACTCAGTTGTTTAATTTGTTTTAAAATTTCAGGAGTGATGAAAGTTGAAGATGTGGAGTCAACATCATCAATTGCAGCACTGGTCAATCTTCCAAATAATGCTTCATATTCTGTATCTGGATCCAAATCTTTCGGATCTAACTCGAGTAAATGTAATGATTTTTTGAACTTGTGGATGGTGAAGAATTTTCCACCTGGAGAATAAACATCCATTGGTTCTTGGATACTATCAAATATGCTTTCAAAATTCTCTTGAGTATCATCTGTTTCCTGACGAACATCAGACTTGGTAACTTCTGAAAGTAATTTATCAAACTCATCATCATCAAAATCATCAACTTTCTTTGTTTCTTTCTGTTTCTTTGACTTACTTTTCTTCTTCGATTTTTTAGATGGTAAAAATAATTTCTCCTTTGTTACTTCAACCGGAGCTATTGTGTCTTCAACTTTCAAATTTTGGTCTTCATCTTCCTCACTTTCTTCTTCCTCGTCCAGGAATGCAAAGGCATTCTGCTTTTTCTGAACAGATACTATCTCTTCTTCAGATTCACTATCATCTCCCGGTAAAGAAGCACTCGCAGCCTCTTCCTTTTCCGCTTTCTTCCTTTCTAGTCTTCTCAATGCTCTAGAACTCATTAATGTATTGATATATGTATGTACAAGTGTAATTTCGAACTAGGTAGTTCTATCTAGTTAGTCATCATATCCTCTTAAAAAAGAGATATCAATACGAAAGTTACTCTTCAGAGGTCGCGCGCCACACAATTCGGAGAATTTTAGTTCGAAGATACCACTGGACTCAAGGTGCTGTTTACCAAATCGATAAAGATTGAATTGAATTACTGTACGATACTAGGGTAAAGTTATTATAATAAAGTATTGTTGTTGATGTACACAATCTAATTAAAACGTTAAATATAATCGTAAAAGCATGAAATGAAAAAAAAACATTTTAGAATAAAATTCTCTAAACTGATTCAGCACCTGAAGCAACTTCTTCCTTGTGAGAAATTTCTTGCTTGGTATCGGAAAGACCCATATCAGCAGCAAAAGTGGAATGTGGCTTCCACTTACCTGAAGTGAATGGTGTAGTTTCTTCCAACATTCTGTCAACTTGTTCCAAAGTCAAACCCTTGGTTTCTGGAATCAAAAAGATAGAGTAGACGAGACAACAAGAACATAAACCACCCCAGATGAAGAAAACCTTTGCACCCAAGTTACCCTTGTCGGTATCAACCATGTATGGAGTGATGACGGCAATGATACAGTTCCATAACCAGTTAGAAGCAGTGGATAAACCAACACCTCTGGATCTGATTGGCAATGGGAAGATTTCACCAATTAAAACCCAAGCACCTGGACCCCAAGTTGAAGCAAAGAAAGAAACGTAAATACAGATGAATGCAAGCATGGCCTTGGTGGCAGTATCATCATTTGGCTTGACGGTACCAACAATGGCAACAATGAATTCACAGATAAGCATACCAGCGGCACCATAGATCATAATGGTTCTTCTACCAAATCTTTCAATAGTGAAGAAGGAAATTGGAGTAGAACAGACGTTGACCAAGGTAGTAATGATGGAAACCAAGAATTCATTATGGATAGTACCCAATTGTTGGAAGAAAGTGGTACCGAAGTAAAAGATGAAGTTGATACCGGTCCATTGTTGCATCATTTGTAAAGAAGTACCTAAGATTGTTCTTCTCAAGTTTGAAGATGGGTTTCTTAAACCACCCTTGAAACAAGCAGCCCAAGATGAGAAGTAAGAGCCGGTTGGGATAACAGACATTTCGTATTCATGGTTAGCGACAATTTCAGCCAATTCATCTTGAATGTATTTGGAATCTCTTGGTTGACCTCTTAATCTGGATAAAACATCAGCAGCCTGCTCAAGGTTACCTTTCTTGACGAAGTATCTTGGGGAATCAGGTAAGAAGAATAAACCAATACTTAAACCAAGAGCCCATAAGAATTGGATACTGATTGGAATTCTGTAAGAACCGGAATCGGTTCTGTGTTCAGTACCGTAATCGACACAAGAAGCTAAAAGTAAACCAATGGTAACACAAAATTGGTAACCGGAAACAATAGCACCTCTGACTTTCTTTGGAGCAATTTCAGACATGTACAAGATGATAACAGCAGAGACAAAACCAACACCAAAACCAGCGATAACTCTACCAACAGCTAGAAGAGCAACAGTAGTGGAAGCAACTTGAAGAATAACACCAACCATAAAGACAAGACAACCAGTGATAATGGTTGGTCTTCTACCGAAGTAGTCAGCCAAGTCACCAGCAATTAAAGCACCAAAGAAAGTACCAGCAGATAAGATAGAAGTAATCAAAGATTTTTGCCAAGCGTCCAAGACGTACAAGTCAGAAGACATGTCTGCCTCCACCTTACCTGTGAATTCATGAATAAAGTAATCCATACCCATAACACCAGAAATGTAACCGGAATCGTAACCAAAGAAGATACCACCAAAGGAAGCAAAACAACACATGAAGTAGGCTTTCACAGTTAATGGAGCTTCGACTCTTTCGATATCTGAAGTACCATTGATAACTGGATGATCATGGCTATCGAATTGTTGCTTTTCGATTTCAGAATTGTTTTCAGAACTCATTATAATTATTAGTTGATTATATAAAGAGTAAATATATTTATTGTATTTGTTGATAAGTTAGAAAAAGTTTTGAATTGAACTGGAAAGGATATGTTTAAAGGTGGGATTAGAGTGTCTATTTATATATCTGAGAAAACATTGACTTTCGCCAAAGGCCCAAAAAAATTTGACCAATTCAAAGTGGAGACACAAATGCTGTTCCAGGTTGTTTTGTTTGAAGTAGGTGAATGAGAATATGTGAACAATAGAAACACAGTCGCTTTTCACGTAGCTGGGTTATTCAACTTATTGAAGCGCTGCACTTTTGGCCATACCCCGTAGAATTTTTATCCGGGGAACAATAGAAATGAGTTTCTTCTTTTTTTGCACCATTGTTGTAATTTGGATTTGGCTTAGTGTTTTTGCCTTATTCCTAGTGAACAAGGCTCAGGACTTTCCGGGCAAGGGGAAGTGAAGTTGCTCTTGTAAAGTTTGCTACGATCCACTAACAAGAGAATTTCACTATTGCTTAAAGGTATACGCAGTTTCAAAGACCTCAAGGATTATTCCAACGAAATGGAGAAACCAAGCATCAAGTTCTTCCATGAATTTGAATCTCGTTCACCGAATCAACTCCTCATCTTATCACCCCCTCTCCCCACCTCACCTCCTCTTCAACACTTGTGACCAGAGCCAAAACACACATCTCCCCTGTTTTCTGTTAAAGACAAAAGACAAAAGACCAAAGGGGGCACCCAGCTGGTCCCTGTGCCAGAGCAGCGCGGGATTTAGCCGTGACCAGGTTTTTCCTCGTCCACGGCGCAAACGAGACGAGACCCGCCCTGCCAACTGCTGGGAATGAGCCCTGCTGAGCACCACGAAAAGCAACCGGGCGGCCTGTCTCCCAGCGCGTCTCCCCAGTCTCCACACAAATGCCGTGCACTCCCCCACTTTTAAAATTTCAAAGCTCCAATTGTCCCCGCAAAAGCGTCGCCCAATGAGGCAATTCCTGCTGGAAAAACTCGCGCAGCAGCGACGCTATTGGCTGGAATCGTGCATCCCCAGAAAAAAGAAACAGTGCGAGTTTTCGGAATTGCAACCCGGGGGAACTATTGTGTTTGTGTTTGTGGTTTTTAATCCATGACAATTGAACTGGTGTGTGTGCTTATTGTGTTCGTAAAAATTACTCAGATGGGATTACGTTGAACTCCTCATGGCCAGTTTCTAGATTCCTAGATTCCTAGATTCCAAGATACTCTACTCTGTTGCTTGGCCTATCTGCGTATCGCAAAAACACGGTGTATAATGTATCACGTATCAAAGAGATACATATTAAAAGTGGAGACATGCTTATGATTCCAACAAACACGTAAATCACACAATTCAATACATCACCAAGCGTTACACTTTTGGGGAAAACGGACTCCTCGTGATTAATCAAAGAAACGCGTGCATATTCAGTTTCCACCGTACGACTATCACTTGGATGCCAACAGTGTTCTTTAATTGATAATGAAGATATATATCTACTTGAAGAGAGTGGGTTACTGCCCTCTTCACACAAACACAAACACAAACACGCCATAATCAAGTACAGGTATATATAAGTATCACAACACACGACAATAGTATAGCTGTTTAATTGTGGAGTGGTGTGGTTTTTGCTGAGTTATGTTGATGTTTGCAACTTGTGCATATTTGAAAGGCAGTGAGTGGTGCGTGGAGTGTAGCTTGTGGCAGCAGAGTTTTTCCTGTTGACGGATATCTGCTCGCAGAATTAGAGTTTGCGCCTGTGCTCCTTTTTTCCGGAGAACGAGAGACAGGGAGGAGGCAGGGTAACTGCCACGCGGCTGGTTTCTGTTCTGCTGTGGTGTGCGCACGACCCCACGAC